>JABSTR010000573.1:0-42345 GCA_013339765.2 Haemaphysalis longicornis | reverse complement strand
GGCGGCTGGTAACAAGGGTAGGAAGGCAACATAGCACGCGTGGTAAGAGCTAGGGTGTTCACGGCGAGCTTTCTATACGTCCCGATCATGGCGTGAAAAAGCGGAAACGCACTGCAGGAAGGCCAACTTTAAACCATGGGTTTCACAAAACAATGATGGTGATAAGCGAAGGCACATCAAGCGCCCCAAGAAGCGCTTCCCGCGATCGTAATAGGACGTGGACCTCGCGTAATGAAGCCGTCGTCTATCCGACTGCGGCATTCCGACATGTTCGAAGGAGTTTCGATTTTGGACTTTTACTTTGACTCAGGTTGCATGGGATAAAGCTTCGCATTTTAACTGTCCTTATCAATATGAAAGGGGCTTTGACTGAACTTTGCTTAGCCTAGAGGCCGCATGCCTACTGCCGCACGTTTTTGCGGTTCTGCCACATCGGCCTTTCGTCAGCGTCGTTCACATTTCACTTTCTTTTGACGCTTACCAGGCCCTGCACCCGCTTTGCACCCATTTTTACACTATTCGAAACGATAACAGTCGGGAACGCACCAAGTCCATGTCTGCCTGTACAACTGCAGTTCCAGTTTCTTGTTTCACGTGAAGCCGAGGCGACTCAGGGCCAAAGGTTTCACATGGCCCGTTTTTTGCGTGAAGCTTATGGCTCTCCCTGTGCTACATCAGTCACGTGTGCAGACTTCGAGCAGTTTCATTTCTCCCGTGAAATCTTTGAATTCTTCTCACATTGCACACACACACAATAACATACCAATAATTTAGGGCCATATTGGGAAGTTTGAGTGAACTGCGAAAATAAAGACCCGTGTCAAGGCAATACAGAAAGTTATCGCTTAGTAGTCCCAT
The DNA here is from genome assembly GCA_013339765.2 of Haemaphysalis longicornis. NCBI lineage: Eukaryota > Metazoa > Arthropoda > Arachnida > Ixodida > Ixodidae > Haemaphysalis > Haemaphysalis longicornis. The sequence continues at coordinate 41,487 of JABSTR010000573.1, read as the reverse complement.
CTCTCAGTTAAAAGCTGCTGGCCCCAGCCCATTTGAATTACACAATTAAATCAAACCCTTTATATTTACTGCAAGCATTTGAACGCATTCACCAGCATGAAGCATGCACCCGTTACTGGAAGCGATGCCGGATAAAGGTTCTAGCTGTCCTTCGACCCGTCATTTTTCCCATTATGCCCCTTTCGCCTTATACGTGTTTATCATCTCAAGCGGCACCAGCGCGCTTGCTCCGTTCACCACCGTAGGGACCATGTTTGGCTCTATCCAACTCATCAGCGCTGGTAGCCTTTCGCCATAGAGAACAGACGGCCGTAACGTGGCCCACCGACATCTCGGTAACCCATGGGGGGCATCCCCGAGGGGGGAGACACCGGGCGTTGAATAGAACAGTGGGGTAGAAAGCCGCCGGACGTCCTGAAATTCAGCCTGCAAGTTATGCTTTCTTCACTCATCATTCACATGGGTTTAGCGAAAAGGCAGATGCCCCTCCGGGCTTAGACAAACAGGGCAGGCAATATACCGGCATGCAAGATTCACCCGTGGCTGGCGGTGAGGGCAGCCTTTCTCACGCCTTCGCTGGCTCTGCACCATGAAGGAGCAGGTGGCAAACCATCCAGCCTACTCGCAGAGCTACCAACCAGTGTACTCCTGTGGTATGACGAAAAGACCGATGAGCTGGCCGCCTCTTCCGTCAGGGAAGGGGTGAGGGTGGGGGGTGGAGAGCTGCGCTAGTTAGCTGTCCCGATTGTACACTGTACCTCATTTTCCCCCTTCTGCTGCTGCCTCCCAAAAGCCCCGCAGCCAATGGATGATGACCCCGATCAGCCTACCTTCGCTATATTCATAGATGTTCCGCCGTTTCCCAGCTGAAACCTCGTAAAGGGGCGGGGCCACCCTGGAGGGCTGGTTCCAACCCCCTCCGTATCTCGGCACTCGCGCTGCGTAGAATCAGGATTACAGGGGTATTTCAGCACCCCCCGCAAAGTCAGACCAACACACTCAAGGCCCCTCCTCAGGCCTGGGTTACAGAGGCGCGCTACTGCCCACGGCCTGCCCCTTCATCTGATTCAAAATCTCATGATTAACCGACCATGCAGAGTCATAGTTGCTACATTGACACCACGGCTTTCATGGTACTGCATTACAGAGGAGCGCTACTCCCCTCAGCCCTTGGGTCAGCATTGTTATGCACCCCTCCACGTGCGGAACAAGATAGTCATAGGTACCCCCGCAATTTCTTATGGTTTGATTGAATGATTCAAACCTTTACTGAAGGAAAGAGGAGGCCCAGGCGCGGTTCATGGGGAATGTGAAGTGAAGGGATGGGGTGACAGTAAAAGATTTCCTCAGAGAATGGGATGTCTCTTTGAGCACTCATTTTACGTCCATGGTGTTAATAAGACTCTTCTTGGGATGGGTAGTTACCCCCGGGCTACACTATCCTTGTAAGGGCACTCTGTATACCATATTTGCCTAGTGTTTGCAGAAAATCGATGTGTTGATTTGGAGGGTGTAGAGTGTCCGTGTCAGGAGGGACGTGACAACACAAGTGCACTTATGTATAAAAATAAGATAGAAAACTATTCGGTTAACCAAAGCACAAGTCGACATGTGTCTCCAATTAATTTCTTCCGCCCCTTGTGTGGCCGGATATTATATTGTCAATCTGTCCGCAGGGACAAATTCTTCTTTTTCTCATTTCCCACGGGAGTTTAGGCCAGCCAATGAATACAGGAGACTCCGTCGATTATGAATTCACTCTGCCAGGCTATGTTTTGCTTATAAATACCGTGTTACAGCCGCCGGTGTACTATGAAAATACCGCGTACCCTCTTTTTTCCTCACCCAGTACGCCCTGTTTTTCGCGATCACTGCTGGGTGGGTGGAAGATATTTCCTCCAGTCCGAATCTATAAGCCAGGGTCGCCGGCTGACCCTCTGAATCAGCGTCTCTTAGTTCCGCTCTCGGAGCACCAATGTCGCGGTACACGAAGGGCTCATTTCACCCTACATGAGTGGCATATCCCCGGAAGAATGACGAGATATCGTGGAACGCGCTGAAGAAATTTATGATACTCAAGTATTGTTCGCATGCACCTATTGTTCCAAGTTAAGAGTTTTCCCTGACTATCGAAGAGAACGCCCTAAGCTAGCACCCTGCCTCTGTGGATGCGATACAAAACTAAACTGGGAAGGCAAGTTTTACTGAACGCGTGGTTCTAACGTTGAAGTTAAAGGGGTCGTGGTCTACCGCTTATCACAACAATGAGAACGCCCCATCTTCTCCATTGTCTTCAGCCAGGTAAAACCGCCGCGGTGGCTCAGTGGCTAAGGCGTTGCGCTGCTGAGCACAAGGTCGCGGGTTCGATTCCCGGCCGCGGCGGCCGCTTTTCGATGGAGGCGAAAAGCAAAAACGCCCGTGTGTACGAGATTTCGGCGCACGTTAAAGATCCCCAGGTGGTCAAAATTAATCCGGAGCCCTCCACTACGGCGCGCCTCATCGCCTGCGCTGCGTCGGCGCGTTAAACCCTACAATCAATCAATCAATCTTCAGCTAGGTATGCCCACTATCGTCACAGGTCAGCATCAACCACTTTAATAAACTTACTTTTAACCTCCAGAACTGAACTAGGAAGAAGTCGTAGGATGAAGTCAGCGTATGAAAATAAATACCCATAAAGGCGAAATTAAGCGTATTCTATCACTGTTGTTCCAAACGGCTTCCGAACATTCAACAGAACACAACTTTAACAAATTTGTTACTGAAGTGTCCGTCTTTCACTTGTCACAACACTGCTGCAATTTCGAAGCTGCTTTTTCGAAGATGCGGTACTAAAACGCTCATTACAATCAGGGCATATTGTCTCTGCAAAAATCTGCAAGTCGTCTCAGGCAGGAGTGGCACACTCGTAGACATCTCTCAAATTATCCATGATGGCTTGTAGAAAATGCGGCGGACGCGGTGACCTGTTCCAAGCAGTCTCTTTTAGACGCTGCCGCGCGCGAGGGCCCTAGTATGGTCCCGAGGGCATGAGGATGGCGGCCCGAGCACGAACGAACGAACAAACGAGGGCTGCACGCTATGACCTGTCTTTCCCCAAGCAAGAATTGCCACGATTACGGCAAACGCTGGAGATATTCTGGTAGGCGAGGAGCGGGCGGGGGCAATCTTTTTCAATCTCTCTAAGTGCGTATGCGCTCGGCTGGTACTTGAAACGCGAGAATTACGGTCAGTAACAAAAGGTTCGCAGTTAAAATAACAGTAAGGCGATGTTTGCTGGGATACTTTAAGCGCAGTAATAATTACAATTGTGGCCTCCCACTGTCCTCACGCTAGCCCCAAACGCTTGTGAACTTGCGCTGATGTTATGCGGATTTTTAATCAAATTATCAGTTCGTATCAGTGGGGTAGGCCGAACCTTTTTTTTGCGAAGGGGGGGGGGGGGGGGGGGGGGTTATACGCCACCAATAAAAACGTAACAAGAAAGAGAGCCCACGCCGAAAGGAAATCTTATTTATTTCGTCGTTGCCACTTCTATTTTTGTTTTTACAATTTAATATGTCGATGTTTTGTGTTAATAACATTCTCAAAAAGAAGGCAAGAAGGAGTTGTTAGATGTATATTTCGGGGGTATTCTGACACCGAAACAACCCCCGCCCCTGGCTACGCTTTGGTTCATATATTGTTCGGATGTTATCCTTTTATTGTCACCAGTGACCGCTCCGCAAATTCTTCCTCTCTCCAACATATCTTCTAATGCGCATAAATAATCCGGTTGTAGTGCGTACTGTAGATGCCATACGCGCACCAGTGCGTACGTACGCCAGTAGCATCAGCTTCGTAGATATAGCATGAGCGCTGACGCTGTAAAGTCTAATACCGTCGTCGAGATTGCCTGGCGTATGTTTGTTCTTCGTGTCTATTGAAGATACTGCCTTGGTTTCATCTGCTTTTTAGTTTGGCTTTTCTCTCTTTTTTATGAGGACACAGCTAATCCTGCTTGGGGTTTTTTAGGCCACGTCGACATAAACCCGCACCACACGTCTAGGGCAACCATCTATGCTTAGCGATTCACACTCGCAATGAACTCTGAATGCAACAAACCCATGTGCAAGGCGAACTTCTGATAACTTAGACCACAAGTAGCCTTGCATTAGAACTTTTGACACTGATGCTTTGCCTGACAGTTTTCAGCAATGGTCTTCCCATACGTTCGTTCCCGTAATGCTTCCTACACGCGCTGCACCTATCCTTATGTCAGCTTTGCCTTGATGAGCGTGATTGTTCATTCATTTTACCTTGGAGCTCCCACCAGCGTGACAGAATGGGAAACCATTTTCGTCGTACGGCTCTACATTAGCGCGCATTGTTTCCATGCATAGGGCCGACGCTTGACTTCATAGACTGGGGATGTCACAGCGTGCATCCACCCTCCTGTTTACGCCATGCTGTTTGTGCATGCATCGCATGTTTATAATTTGACCGGTTCGAAATCCCCCTGGCCTATGAATTTCGATATCAATGTAAAGCATTTTACACACTGTGTAGTCATTCGACCGAGAAGTAGCTTGTAACTGCCACCTCCGCAGGGATGTGTGTATGTGAATGCACAATGTCGACAAATACTTTATGCCTCGGAGTGACACGTTTACACACGCGAGTATGGAAATAAATCTTCAGCTGACATAACACATTGAATTAATTTCATATTCCCTATTTGGAGCAACTACAGGTTTTCCAGCTCAATTAAATCCATTTGCCATACAATTTAGCCCAGCCGCTAGCGAGTTTCATCCAAGCCCCATCTAGTTTATTCGAAGTGTCAGCTTATTTAATCAAGGAGCCAGCGAATTCAATCCAAGCGCCATGACGAGCTGCCTGTGCAAGCTTCTCGAGAAGATGATCAATCGCAGGCTCGTGTACTTCCTCGAGTACAATGGTCTTCTCGAGAGCTGCCAGGCAGGCTTCAGGGCGGGGCGATCCACGAACGATCAACTCGTATCTCTTGAATCGTATATAAAGGATGCCTTCGTTCATAAACAGTATTGTGTAACTGTGTTTTTCGACCTCGAGAAGGCCTACGACACCGCTTGGCGGTACGGGATCCTCAGTGACCTAAAGTCATTCGGTGTCTCGGGTAACATGTTAAACACTCTTGTCAGTTACCTGTCAGAAAGAACGTTTCGAGTGAGAGTTGGTTGTGCACTCTCAAACGTTTACGTGCAAGAAAATGGCGTGCCACAGGGTGGCGTGTTGAGCTGCACTCTCTTCATAGTAAAAATGAACTCTCTTGGTAAGGCACTGCCACCTACAATCTCGTATTCCATGTATGTAGATGACGTGCAGATATCCTATAATCATGCAATCTGTCAATCTGCGAACGTCAAGTCCAGCTTGGTGTAAAGAAACTTGCAGGTTGGGCAGACAAGAATGGTTTAAAATTGAATCCTGCAAAAAGCTCCTGCGTTGTGTACTCCAGGAAGCGCGGGGTCCATCCGGACCCAGACATTACTCTTATGGCGTGTCGCTTCCTGTGAATAAGGAGCACAAGTTCTTAGGTGTGGTGTTTGATCACAAACTCTCATTCATTCCCCACATCAAGGAACTTAAAAATAAATGTCTCAAAACAATGAATATACTTTAAGGTTCTCTCCCACCAATCCTATGGTTCCGACAAAGAACTCTTGCTTCGCTTGTATACTGCTTTGGGTGGGTCTCGTTTGGACTATGGCAGTGTGGTGTATGGGTCGGCGACTAAGACAGCCTTGCGAATTCTTGACCCAGTGCTACACTTGGGCCTTCGTCTTTCGGCTGGTGCTTTCCGCACTAGCCCTGCTGAGAGTCTGTATGCCGAGTGTAATAAGTGGAGCCTTGAGAACCAACGGACGTACATGGACTTACTTTATGCTTTTAAAATTTCATCGCTGAATAATCATCCTTTTTATCCTGTCTTAAACGATACATTCACATCTCTGCTCTTTGTAAATGGCCCATCCGTTCCTCTGCCCTTTTCACTTAGAGTGAAAGAGCGAGCCTCGGATCTGAGCGCTTCGTTTTTAGACGTGTACAAGTCATCCTCTTTAAACATTCTACCGCCTTGGCAAGTTCGCTCTGTGTCCTGTGACCTTTCTTTTATGAACCTTGACAAAAATCGGGTACCGCGAGCTGCAATACTTCAGCACTTTCTTCTCTTTGCAGTTCAATACCCACGTGCTGAATTTACAGTGACGCTTCTAAAACCTCCACTATGGTGTCGTGCGCTGCTCATGGTCCGGATTTCAGTGCAGCCAGAACCATGAGCGTGCACACAACAATTTTTTCAGCAGAAGCGTACGGAATTTTACTGATTGTACGACATATCCTTGAAAATCAAATTCCTTCTATCATCTACACAGATTCCTTGAGTGTTGTTCGCGCACTGTCATCGCATACACCCCAAAAACCACATAGTTAATCTTGTATTTAAATCTATCATGTCGGTGTATGCGCGAAGCATCAGCTGCTCCTCTGCTGGGTCCCAGGACACACTGGGATCGCTGGAAACGAGTTGGCAGACGAGAGGGCAGCTGCTGCTGCACTCAGGAACACTGTCGACATAACAAGCGTACCATATACAGACCTCAAGCCTCACATAAACAACACCTGCGCAGAACATGGCAAACACACTGAACGAACAGACAGAGAACAAACTACACGTAATAAAGCCACACTTGGGACGGTACACAACTGACTCACACAACAGACACACAGAAGTCGCCTTGGCAAGGCTGCGGATAGGGCACACCCATGCGACGCACTCGCATCTGCTGACGGGATCTTCTAGACCCCAGTGCAGCAGGTGCGGAGAGGCCCTATCCGTACTTATGCACATACTAATCACATGCAAGGCACTTCACACAACACGACACAAACACTTCAGAGAACTCTACAGACAACATATTCCCCTACATCCATCATTTTTTTCTAGGTGACGATGCCATTGTTTCTGTGAAACGTGTGTTAGACGTCAAGTTTTTAAACCTCATTTCCTATCACGCATAATCAAATCTGGCCCTATACACCAGCCATCACCATTTTCTTTAATTGATTTTACTATGTTCGGTTTACACTTTTTTTTTCTTCCTTTTTATACCTACCTTTGTATGGTAATCACTTCTCCATTAAATAACGTCTTCTCTGGCGCTCTTTGCCCTCGTTGGCCTTGCGCCATTAAACACTAACCATCATCATCAATCCAAGCGCCAACCAATTTAATCGGGTTACCAACCTAATTATTTACAGCTACCAGAAGGTTGTTAAGGAGTGTTTTGTGTGAAATTAGGCACCGCTTTGTGGGCTTTGTTGCGCGTAATCTGTTGAAAACGGGGTGTTTCTTGATCTACTTTGTGCAAAACCTCTTATGCGCACAGCATAATGAATATTTACTAACGCGCGCAGACCAGGAAAGCGCTCTTGTTTGATCTGTTGGTGCCGTATGCTGGTCGTCTGTGAGATCGTCAGAAGTATCGTCTGTTGGAGTATTGTTACGTAAGCACTCTTGCAGCGTATTGTTACGTAAGCACGCGATACTTGTGACGCAATCAGGCGATATTATAATTCGGAAATAATACTTAACACTGCATAAAAGCATTCATTTATTGAAAATAAGAATGCAAAAGGCATTTAAGTAACGTGTTATTTCAAAGGTACTTAAGGCATTGTTACACGAGGAGCAGACGATACGTCTGTCGTGAGTAATCGGCGGCGCTTTCGCCGTCAATAAGCTCACACCACGCGACACCAACGGGTCAAAAAGGCCCGCTCTCTTAGTTATTCTGCGCGTGCTAGTAAAAGTCCACGAAGCTGTGCGAATGCGATATTTTGCACATAGTGGATCAAGAAACACAACGTTTTCAGCACACCACGCCCAACAAAGTCCGCAAAGCTGCACCGAATTTCGCACAAAACACTCCTCAACAGCCTTCTGACAGCTGGATTAGTTTGGTTGGCGGCAGGAATAAATTCGTTGTTCACTTGGATTAAATTAGATGGCGCTTGGAATAAATTCGCTTTCACCTGGAATAAATTGTATGGCAATTGGAATAGACTGTGCCGGTAAACCTCTAGTACTAAAGCATTACTAATATTTTCGCTCATATACAATATTTTAAAAGTCGCACTTTTTCTTGAAGTTGGTGCTGACGCAGAAACATCAATTCACTTTATTTTTAGAAGCCAAGAGTAACCCAAATGTCTCCTGTGTGGTGAGCTGTACTAAATGGAAGAAGTAGCGGGCGATGTAGCGGCTGAATTCCCCTAAATGCAAGATGCAATAAAACACTGAGTTTGCCCTGAAACACTTCGGAGTATCGGTGGCAGTTTTATATGTAGGTTTCCAAAATTAAATATAGAGAATAGCTTGCATCGCTGTGAGTAAGTGACCTACCCGTAGACATCCGCGTAGTGGTATGAGGGGCTATTTGTCGGCTTGACGGCCATGCCAGATGTTATATGTAAGGGAACAGCATTCCGAGGACATGGTGTTTAGTTCGGTAAAACAGCTAAGTTGCGTTGTAATAGAGCAAGTGTAAAACAAGAAATACGTTGATCTGCTGATACTATCCAGCTTTCTTGATGTTTTGTATGTCTGTATAAATATTAGTTTATTCAGGGAGAGTTGGGCTTACATTTCACAGTCCTGAATCCCTCCGGGCACTCAAAGTATTAAACAAAACTTCTCATTATTTAACCTTAACACTTCAGAAGTAGTGACACGGTGGAGGAGATGTATGAGCGGTTGTGTGTTTGAGAACACTCGCATAAAATGAATACGTAACACCAAAAAGAAGGGCCAAACTTTGCTAGTCAACAAAAGAATTATCTTGCTGCCATGTGTGAGTGTAATTACATCAAAAGTAGGATTATTTTGAACAGGGTGTCGAACCGGAATTTTTTCGGGTTCGGTTCGGGTTCGGGTTCAAGCCTTTCGGGTTCGGTTCGGGTTCAGTTCCAGAGCACCATTCCGTTCCGGTTCGAACCGGTTCGAACCCGTTCGAACCGGTTCAAACGGGTTCAAACGGGTTCGAAGAAAAAAAAAGTAGGCGTCTTTTTTATGTTAATTTTTTGTGCTCGTTTTTCGTTTCCTTTTCAAATCGGCATAACAACAAATTCATAATGAAGGTTTCTTTGTCCAAATATTTTGTCTTCGCCAAACTAAAGCGACCCTGCAACACGTTTTTCAACTTTTGTCTAAATCTTGAGTGCTTGCAGAAAGTAGTCAACCAACGCATTATACTATGGGGTCGCAATGTGCCTCAGCCAAAAATTACTGTTCTCTCCTCGTCAGATAACATAGAAACTTGCTCAAAATATTTTTCTCTCCTTCCCGGTCTTCGCGTTCTTCGACCGCTGAATGACGTCATTACAGCGGTGTAGCGGCTGTTTGCCGGCGTTCCTTAAGTTGCAGATGAGAACGCATTTGATAGCCATCTAAAAAAAGTCACAAAAGCGAAGCAGAAACGGAAGGTGTATCCACAGCGACGAGCAAATCACGCACTGTTGCTCTGTGCTGGCAATGGCTATAGTTTTCGCAGTTCTTCCAGATGCGAAGAAGATTGAAAGCGTTTTCGAAAGTGTTTATTTATTTATTTACTGCGTTTTATTTATTTATTTATTTATTTATTTATTTATTTATTTATTTATTTATTTATTTATTTATTTATTTATTTATTTATTTATTTACCTAGTTATATTTATTTATTTATTTACTGTTGCGTTTAACGCGCCGTCGCAACGCCGACGACAAGGCGCGCCACAGTGGAGGGCTCCGGATTAATTTTGACCACCTGGGGATCTTTTCGTGCCACGAAATTTCGGACACACGGACGTTTTCGCTTTTCGCTTCCATCAGAAAAGCGGCCGCCGCGACCGGGAATCTAAACCGCGTCTGTGTGCTCATCAGCGCCGTACGCCTTAGCCACTGAGCCACCGCGGCGAGTTTATCTCAGGTGTTGAAGAGCTCCTTTAACTGTACCCGCAAAATGTTTTCTATGGTAGTGTGACGAGTATGTGGCGACGACTGCCAAGCGTGGCAGGTGGTATTTAGAAAAATTTTCTACTGCTCATCTTTTATCTGCTAACAGAGCTGTTAGAAAGAAAGAATGGCTCTAAGGACTCATTGGACGGCTGGTATAGGACGACATGGGATAGGGAACCACTGGAGATAGGAACTTGCTAATGGCCCTTCAGCGACTGGTAACAGCGATTGGGCTCTAGAAAAGATGATAGCCAAGTGAAGTCACAAGCAGCAGTAATGATCACTTGTAGAGAGAGAGAGAGAGAAAATGAAGTTTAATTCAATTGAGGCAATGTTTAACCCCCGTATTCTGAATCCCTCCTCCACTCAAAGTGCTTCCTCCACTCCGTTGAGTGGAGGATAGGGCAACACCTCCACTCGAGGTCTCCAGGCATTTCATAAACGTGGTGACGCCGACCCTCCGAGGAAATCCTTCATTTGGAGGGACCCTCGAGATGGCAGTTTCGGAGGAGCAGCGAAAGGCATCTGGGGGCGAGGTTATGGCAATTTTTTTATTCAAGACATGAAAGTACGCCTAAGAAATATAACTTTTTAATGTTTTTATTTTTTGTTAAGTAATTATACAGCTATTTTAAGAAATATTAGTTTGTATGGTTGAGAGGAGCACGAAAATAACATGAACCAGGTGGACACAAATAGAAATAACTGTTTTCTGGTCTGGCCACACTGCACACACACTTCGGTAGCAGACAATAAATCTGTTTTGTTTTTGTGCACGCTGCTCCATGTCCCCACGTATCCCGTTGTATCTCCTGTCCTTTCTGATCCTCTCGATTACTATAAGTTTCAGGGCCCCCCCTCCGGATGACAGCCAAGATAACGATATGTCAGCGGAAGGGCTGGAGGTATAGGGCGGTTTGCTTCCATGCGTGACGAGCGCATATCATAGACCGGAATTGCCGACACAGTGAGCGCCTAATTATTTGTTCTTTTCGGTTCACGACACTATCGGCAGCTCAAAGCCGACATAATGTTCAAATTACAAAGTAGTGCGTGTGTAATTTTACAGGCACCACGGTGAACCCGGTAGAAATGTCCCCCTTCGACAGCACGCAAGCGCGAGGTAGCAGGATAGCACAAAGCGACGGGCACTTGGAGAGGGGCGGAGCCTCGCAGCGCAGGCGGCTCGAAGAAAAAATAAAAAAATAAAACTGGGCTTTGGAGCAGACGACACGCTCGCTCGCTTCCATACGGCGATCGTCTGCTTCATACGCACTGTAAGCAGCTTACGGTAGCCGTGTCATAGGTTAGTGTGACACCTTCATTACAGAGCGATGACTTTCGGTACATGACAGCGACAACCTTGTCATTGCGAGGATAAAGGCAAGTCCGCACAGATATCTCCGAGCTCGCCCGCCGTCGCAGAAAACATCACGACGCTTCGAATTACGAGTTCCAACCAACGCCTGATGACGCGTATTGTTGGCGGCGAAACGTTGACGAAGGCACCCATCACAACTTGAAATGTCCCGGCGCCATAACATCGCAACGTAACCAGCATCCGGAACGCAGGGAGCAGTGGGTGGCCGCGGTTGCTGGCGTTTGGCTCTTCAGCTGGCTTGAAGGGTAGCCACCTCGGCAGCTCCAGCAGTGATCTGATTTGGTAAAGAGGCACCGCGACACGAATTCGCCCTTGCTGAAGTGCTCAAGCGTATTCAGCCAGTACCTTATGCGTTGACATGGCAAATTCACGGTGCGTAAATCCCCTGAACCTTCATTATATGCCTCGTCAATGCGGGATACATGCTCCGGAAAAGAGGTGAGCGAGCACAGCCGGCTCGAACCGAGAGGAGCGTAGGCGGCCATCTTGAAAATAGTACTGGAGGGCTGCTTCAAGGTAGCACAGACGACACCTTGGAGTTGCTCCTCCAAATCGTGAGCGGCTCCTCCAAATCGCCGAGCAGCTCCTCCGTTGGAGGAGACACTCGAGTGGAGGTTAGTTTATGAAACCGAAACTCGCTTTCAAGGGTCCTCTCGAGCGGAGGCTCGAGTGGAGGAGGGACTCAGAATACGGGGGTAAGAGAGGCGTCCTCATTCGAGGGGGCCGAATCGACAGCCGTTTCCATCAAGAACAACTGATCTTCCAGGGCGCAGCTGGCCATGGCTGTCTCCCAATTCTCTATGGAAACGTGTAGGTTGACTGGATCTACGGCACACTAGTCGCAGCCGCCTACTATGTGTATGAGGTTCCCAGGCTCTCCACAGAATCAACGCAATGGAGAGAGTTGTGTTCCGTCAAAGAGGTGAAGTCTGGCGTTGTGTGGGAAGGTGTATGCCCACAGGGTGCGGAGTAATGATTCCTGGTTAATCGGTAGCGATTTGTGCGAGGAGGAGTACGTTCTATGGAAGAGGCCAGAGTGCTGAGTAACTTCTTGGTCAGTGACTGCAGGATGCATGCACTCGGGCCGGGCTTCATCAGCGCCGGCTAAGCGAGTCAAATCTCGAACCACGAGGTTGGTGATCTTGTTTGCCGTGGATGCCAGTATGAGCTGGCGGCCATACAATCGTGACTGGTCTCGTTGGTGGTCTCTGGTTGAACATCGGAAGTGTTGTAACATGCAATCGACCGTTGGCAAAGTTGGGCCACGCCTGCTAAGAGTCTGTTATGAGAGTTTTGACGCCGCTTTGGCTAAGCGCTTGTGCCATCGCCGCTTCCTCAGCTTAGAGGGGGCTGTGTTCGGCGGTTGAGATGCTACACCTGTGGGAGGCTGCAGAACGGTAACACAAAGAGAAGGTACTATAGAATGCTATCGGGCGGCTCTTGCATCAAACCAGTTGATCGTCCCTCCCTTTTTTTCTTGCAGTTTAGTTTCTTTCCAACTGTCTCCCCTCATATATACACACGTTTTGAAAACTCTTTGATGAATATACAATATGCATTAGGCAATTAGTTATTAACTTTAGTCCGACATGTCAATTTTAATATAGCAACAACATAATTTTATTTATTTGTAATATACTGCCAGCCACCTGTTGGCAGCCAAAGCAGGAGTGGTTACATATTGATACATTCAGCACTGTGGTGCAGAGGAGAACTCACAATACGGGCATAAAGAAAGACCTTTTATAGCATTCAGGCGGTCTTCACGCACCTTTGCGGCTACTTTGTGCGTGATAAAATTTCCTGATTGGTCGAGAAGGAGAACGCTGCAAAATTTCCAAATGCCAAGGACCCCAAAGATATCATGTTTGGTCCGACCGTCGAATCCGCCTTAACTGACCCGCCAATTCTTTAAATCAAAATTAATCAACACACCAGTCCCAATAATTCCCATTAGCTCATTCACTCACCTAACTAATTTCAACTTCAAACTTCAACTTTTTTGAGCATTTCGTACATAGAAATGCGAGGACAAACACAAAAAGCTGCAAAACTGCAGCTTGACGAGGTGTTTGCACCTTACGGTTGGCGTGGCAGAGCAGAAACAGGAATTTAAAGCATACGAACAGGAAATAATCCTAAGAAAATAAATCTCGCCGTAACATGTCGATATTACATACAAGCATAAAAGAAAGCATTAAAACGCACTATAGCTCACAGTTTGTAAAAGATACTTATTAAATGATGTACATACACGCATATAGGCACTCATAGGTACATACATACATACAAAGGTTACAAACCAAAACAGGGTACACAGGTACATAAAAAGAGGAATATTGGATATATACGGAACCTGTGTAGACACAAAAAAAGCAAAAGACAAAACTCGAAGAAAAAGTCATGTTATATACAGGTATCAAAATATGCACTCATCAAAATCTGCACTACAGAAGTATCCACATAAATAAATACACACAATATTGGCAAAAATCAGTGTACGGTACTTTTTAGATGCTAAAGTTTGCAGGGAATGAAGACAATGCCAATAAAACGCTTGAAAAATATTACAAGTAATTTTAGCTAAACCAAGGTTGCCACGAGAGACAACGCTTAATACATTGTCAGTTAAAAATGTTCTATGTTCAGCAGTAAACGTTTCCTTACAGGGAAGGTGAAGCGGTTTTAGAATTAAAAGAAAAGTTGACTAGCAGCAAGTACACATTGAATAGTTCATGTGTACGAAATATTTTCGCAATACATGCAATAGAAGCGGCGCAATGCGCAAACAAAAGTGGCCCGATGCCCCGCCCCCATCTCGCCGCGCGATGCCGGAAGACCGAAGAGCGCGGGCGAAAACCGGCTGAAAAACGTCATACCTGGACTTCCGGCCGGATCAGCCGCCTCTGCCATGCTCTTTTCGCCGTGTTTCCTTGTGAATGATACTTGTTGTTGTTGTGGTTGATAGCACTCATTTGTACAATTTTCGTGTTCAAAAATATGCACGAACGCCAAACGAGGCATACGTTATCATGCCGTATTCCTAAGCAGAATAATGCCACGCCGGGATGCTTGATAACATACGGAAGCGACAGCCCAGGTGGCTGTGCTTGATGACAGAGAATATACTACACTACGTTAAATACTTTGTAAACCGCTCCAATGCGGTTTTTTGATGCGACGGACGTGAATGTTCACATTAGATTCTAGATTTAGGAAGGATGGGGAATACTGCTGTACTTTGGCCGGGGATGTTTCGTTCCATTCCAGAAACCAAGTCACATTTGTTCAGGAAATACTTGTTTCGTTAAACGCGTCGCTTTTCTTTCCCTATGGGATCAGGACAGTGTTCAAAAAAACAATTTTTTGGCGAAACTCAAACAAGGGGCCAATTTTGATAGAAGTTCTCTCCCGACTAAGAGGTAAACAGTATTCCTACAAAGTAAAAGAACCAAGACAACCAGATTACTTATTTTACAAGTATATGTCACGATAAGGTGATGTTTGTCTGGAATTAAAAAAAAAAAACACCACTCCGAACCACCACCGTGCCATAATTTGTGTTGACTGCGGGGGCCTAATTTTTTGCCCAAGATTCCGTGTGGCTGCATATTATAACCTGGCAAGCACTCGTTGTCACTGAACCTCAAGTGTGCTCCAGCGATAGTCGGTGATATATATAATGATGATACTAAAAAAATTAGTAGTGAAGAGTAAATATACGGCCTCTGCCCGACTAGCGCGGTAAATGCTTAAATCTAGAAATGCTGAAACATGCCAACGATTCATTATTACAAACGTTTTGGTGATTGTTACCTAAAGTAACGTAA
Organism: Haemaphysalis longicornis; assembly: GCA_013339765.2. Taxonomy (NCBI): domain Eukaryota; kingdom Metazoa; phylum Arthropoda; class Arachnida; order Ixodida; family Ixodidae; genus Haemaphysalis; species Haemaphysalis longicornis. The sequence goes on along the minus strand of JABSTR010000573.1, from coordinate 26,261 downwards.
CTACAACGTAACTGCCTTGTCCGACTGGTCTGTTAATTATAACGAGGTGGCCGTAATATTGTAGCAGAATGCGCAAGGCATACGCGAAAATCAAGCACTACACTAGAGCCAATAATGCTGAGCAGGCACTAGTATGCTGCAGTGTTTTTAGAATAAATGCATGTGAAGCAGTAAGACGCCACTCATCGAAGTGCAGCTAGCAATCGCGGAGGCGCCGTAGCGTCGCTGCCGAAATGGCGCGCGCGTGTGGGTCTGTGTACGGGAATGAGTAACGGGGCTGGGGTGGGCGACAACGAACAAGGGAAATGCGGAAGCAGAGTCTGCTTGTTGGTTTATGCGTGTACCGGCAAGATGTGTCTCGCATATACGTTTACAGCGCATGAACGCTATTTTTTCGCGCAGTGCACGTACGTGCTTTTCGCTGGTAGATTGTTTATAAAACGCCCATTAATCTTCGGCATAAATGGTTTTGTGCATAATAAGAAACAGTTAAGGCAGTACCTAATATTAACATAAGGTATAAAATCCCCCTATGCTGGTTGCCTAATTCAAAAATATTTTGATGGAACCCACTAGTCGACGTCACAGACACTGCTTTGGGGTTCTCTGTCGTGTAAAGCAAATTTAAGCTCCAAGATAATTGAACCAACAGCACGGGAAATTATAAAACAAACTTCCAGTCCTGTGCGAAAATTAAACTGCAAGCTAAATTGCCGCAAAGGCAACCGTGCGATCGTTCGCAATGCTTCCGACAACCCGCGCGGCCGAAGGGTGTCCTCCTTTGACGTCATGACGGGCGCAACCAATCAGGGGCGTCAAAAGACGAAAAGCGCGCGTCTTTCAAACGGGGCCGCGCTTTTTGCAAGATAAATGCCACTTGGACTCATGTACGATAAATTTAAATGTGATATTCGGAATCAGCGCGCAAGAAACTATATAACTGTTAACCTAACTCAATTTTTTTGGAAAGCGCTTCAGCTTCCCTTTAAGTCTCACTTAGAAATTGTATTTATAGCTATGCCACTCTCAGCTAGGTTATGTAAAAGCCGGGAAGTTAGGGATTGCAACCTATCATTGTCATAATTCGTTCTTGAAAACGGCACAAACCATGTACTCCTTCCCCTAATTTCGTACGGTACGTCCAACGGTTTTCTTAAAGGGACACTGAAGTGATATGTAAACATTGCGGAATTACTAGCGCAAATTGTAGCCCGGAGTCCCCAGGCCATGTTTCGACCACTCTGGGCGCGTTTACGCGATTTTATTTAGTAGAAAAATTAATTCGAAAATACTGTCCTCTCTTTACGCTCGCCCATTTTCTGTGGCGTTTTCGTGTGACGTCAGGAGGTGCCGAGCTCGCAATTGGCTGCGCTACTGCACGGCTCCCCGTCCTTCAGACAGAGTCAGTCGGCCCAGCGTTTCGTCCGCCGGCCGCCGACGGGTCGTCGCAATTCGTTCGCTCAGTTGAAACGAAGCCAGGACACGTTTGTGAATGGAAGAATATGCCTTTCTTTACTTGGTTAGTTTGTACACTGTATCTAGCTCCAAGTCAAGGTCGCTTCACACAAGCGCTGCACAAGCGCACATGCGACGCTTCGGTGACTGGTACGCCAGTAGGATAATATAAGGCCTCTTGAAGGCGGGAGAAGAGTCAGCGAAGTCAATATAGGTACAAAGGAAATAAAATCAACTGATATTTTTACCGTACAGCGTAAAAATAGCTGCGGGAAGCACTTTTTTCCGCTGGGCGAACAACCACAGCGGTCAGCAGCACGACTACGCTCTGCGAACGCTTTTCCGTCTACGAAATGCAATTGCTAGACGTGAGCTATTGTGGAAACTCAGGGGACGCTTACTGCACGAGCGCAATACAACAAATAGTCACCTAAGCTGCTTGAAATGCCAAAACAAAATAAAAGTGTAAACGTGTTGTACAATATATACCTTATATTACCAAGGTCGGCTGAGCCGGTCTCGTGGCCTAGTCGTCTGGGGCGCTAGGTGTGTTGCAAGTGTTTTGCAAGTCACGAGTTGGAGTCCCCGCGGGTACGTGCTTTTTTTTTTTGTAAGTTAACTTTTTCGTTTTCTGCCGATGTTTTCTACATTGAGTTCACCTTTTTTTGGGCCGCAACGTTCATGGCTCCACGAACTAGTTCACAGAACGCGAGCAGGCTGGCACTGGCGCGCTAGCGAGTTCTCGTTGGCGTGCTGTTGCCATAAGCACCAACTGCTTGCGGGCAGTGGGCACAGGCCAGAATGAACAGACCCTTGGCCTGGTGCGAACACGCTTTTTACGGTACAGGCATGAGTGAGGCAAGCTCCAAATATGGGAGAAAAGCGCATGACATTTGGGCGTCTGCGGGTACGCGGAGGGCGTCCATGCACTGTGTAGGCCTCGGCTAGTGAATGCTACGATTCCAAGCCGTACTGGGAGGCTTATCTTTATGCATTTTCACAGCTGACAACATGGCAGAAGCGCGGTACGATGATTACTGAGTTATTGAGAATGCCCATCCAACAACGCCACCAGTTGTGTTTTACAGAACCGAAACCGAAACCGAAACTTGTTTGGTTGCTCACCTTGGGCATCGTCCAATCACGGTGCCCGCTCCTCCTAACGTCACAGCTTTTAGTTGGTGCGGCCGCCGCAAACCGCGCGCGGTAGTTTTTCTTCTTTCGCGCTTTGTAAAATAATTACCGATTTGTCAACCGGATAAACGATGAAAAGTGTGTTAATTTTTGCCAGTCTACGCAGTCCAAGCAAAAACGGGAGCTTGACAAATTCACTTCAGTGTCCCTTTAAACTACATAGACTTAGATACGCTGCACCGTTGTGTTGCAAGCTATTTTTATACTTTGTTAGAAGATTAAAGTTGTAGATACAGTGGACAGGAAGCAAATTATACTGCAGAAATAGTTCGTTGGTGTGAGACTCATATGGTACAGTTGCGATATGTCGAATGGCCTTTTTCTGAAATAAATGCAGCTTATTATTTAGTAAAGTACGTTGTTGGGCTAGTTGGTCGATCATTATTAACAGATGTATAGCGCAAAAAAGACGAAGGACAAAGGATGTACGAGGACGAAGCGCTTCGTCCTCGTGCATCCTTTGTCCTTCGTCTTTTTTGCGCTATACATCTGTTAATAAAGCTTATTATTATTTTTCGCGGAACTGGTTAACCATACGAGGCTGCAGTAATTGATGTGAGCTGTGAATATAGCATGATAAAGAATAAGTTTAATATTTGATGTAACCACAGGCCGTAACCTACAAAGCACCCCACACGCTCGAGATAAATGAGTGCAGACGTGATAGACATGGGCATCTCATTTTAAATGTTCCTAAAAAAGAATGCCTAAAGTTTTTATTTCACTAACTATACCAATCTTTTCAGATCCGATGTACAAACTGAGGTTTCTATCAACAGATCTTTGAGCTGGTGAAAATAAGACCGCTTTAGTTTTCTTAGTATTTATTTTCAACGAGTATGCTTTAGTCCATTTGTGAAGCTTTCTAAATGCAAAATGCAAAATTTGCTATTGCCAAATGCAAATCTATTTGCTAAATGCAAAAGCTGAGTAGTATCACACGATTGAAAGAAAATGTTGGTATCATCTGCGTAAATAATAAAATGTGCAATTACAGTAATTTCTACGATATCATTCATAATTATTGATCAGGATTGGCCCTAGAAGACTGCCTTGCGGAACTCCAGCCCTTACTTCTTGTGAAGAAGAGTTGTGTTCCTTTATTGCTACGACCTGTTGCCGGTTACTTAAATAAGATTGCAAAAGAGTAAAGCCCCCGGAATCCATAATGTTGCAATTTTTAAAGCAATGTTAAATGACTAATTCTATCAAATCCTTTGAAAAAGTCTATAAATGAAACTAAAGTTACCTTCTTTTCTTCAAATCCCTGGATTATTCATTCTTTTTGCGTTAGTAAAGCTAATTCGTTGGCATATGTTTACGAAAACCGAACTGTTTTGATGATATAATAGAGTGTTTGTCACAGAAGGACACAAGGTGTTTCGCGATTACTTTTTCTAGCCTTTTAAAATAACTGGAAGTGCAGAAACCGGTCTATAATGGGAAAATTTGATTTTGTCCCCGGATTTAAACAGTAGCGTGACCTTAGCTTGCTGCATCTTTTTTGGAAAAACACCAGTAGTAAGGCATAAGTTATATATATGGCTAAGCGGCGATACAAGAGGGTCCAGTACAAGCTTAATAGGACGAATATGAAGCCTATCGATGTCAATGGCCTTGCTATTTTTTAGTGACAAGAAAATCGACCATATTTCCTGAGGCGTTACCGGAGAAAAAAAAGGCTCTGTGTGGGTTAGAATACTTTAGGAAGCTCATAGCGCTTTCATTGTGGGAGCATTGCATAAGATTCGTTAAATAGTGATTAAACTTGGTTGCCAGTTCTTGACCCTTGAGTGGTTTATTATCTACTGTCAATTCAAAGTCGCCGTACGGGGGGTAAGTGGGTGCAAAAGTTTATTCAATTCCCGCCACATGACATCCCGCCGTGAGGAAGCCTCAGAAAACACATGTTCGAAGTACATTTTTTTAGTATAGCGTAAGAACTTTGTCACAAAGTTTCGGTACTTTTGAAAGGCTACAAAATCGTCCCTGTTCTTTGTTTTTACAAAGTTATGGTACAATATATCTTTTTTACGGATCATCTTCAGACATGCATTCGTCTGTAATTCATGGTTTCCTTATATTCTTATTTTTCTTGACCATCTTAAGAGGAAAAGACTTTTTATATGCATCTTTATATGATTCTAGAAAAGTATCGTAGGCATCATCTGCAGTGGTGCACAGAAGTAAAGTGTTCCACCAAATACAGGGAATTTTCTGACGAAAAGTAATCACAGTATTCTGATTAATATCGTGAAAAGCGAAAGATTCGGGGCATTGCTTACATCTTAGTATTTCTGTGTGCATTGAGAACATATATATAGGTAAATGGTCACCTATATGTAGAGATGGGCAGAATTGGGGGAGATGGGCAGTACCAGTCACACCGGACATGGTACTGCTACTTGTATCACTGGTTATAAATACATCAATAAAACTTTGGGAAAGACGGCCCATACGAGTCGGTTCTTTGATCACGTTCATGCAGCCGAAATAACCGAAAAGGAGCTCTAGATCACGCGAATGTGCGCTTGCCTGTAATATGTTAATGTTAAAGTCCCCACCAATAGTTATTTGTAAACCATAAGACGAAACAAAATTGAGGTCTTCTAAAAATGCGAAACAATTTTCGAGTTTTCCATCAGGGGGGCGGTACACAACAACAAAAATAGCATTTTTACATTGCACCATTGAAGCTTCATAATCTGCCGTAACTGTCGAAAATTCGTTCATTGTACTACAAGAAAGCTGTGTAGACACGAGCTGTAACACACCCCCACCTCGCCGTGGGACCTATTTAGAAAGAACGTGTTGAAGCCCGAAAGGCGCAGCACTTCTGTGTCACTCGTATACCAGGTTTCCCTTATCATGACAACGTCGAACATGAAACTTTCAAAGCTGCGTTTTCTTTTCTTGTAGTTTCACATTCTCCTTTCATTTCCTCGTAGCTTTTGTTGAAGAAATGGCAGCCTTTTTGCATTTCCACAGTTTCTTTCCTAGTGGTAGCTTTTCTGCATTTCCCTTACTTCTTTTCAAAATTCACGCTTAAGATCAGCGATCTCGCGTCTTAGGTCAGCAATGTCAGTTTTCATGACCAAAGCAATGCGGGATTATACACAAGAGCACACAATAGCAATGACACTGGGTGGTTGGCACCAGAGGCAACAGAAAAAGTCACTGAGTAAGCGAACAAAGATTACTGCAAAATATTCAAACCTGTGAAACAGGAAGGCGACTATCAGGCGACCGTTCTGTTCTCTGCCTCCGCTGCCAAGTGATGCTGAGGTGGACGGAGCGTTCTTTTAAAGGATCCACTTCGTCACGAAAGCCACACGTGGTCCAGGAAACAGGGGGTGTGGAGAGGCGATGTTGCGAGGGGGTGTGGCGAGTCTACCCGCTAACCCGCACTAATCGACTTCAATCCATTCACCTCTTAAGTTTAAGGTTAAGCAGATTCGAGATAACATAAAAATGCTATCAAATATACTTTAAAAGTGGATATTCAGATTCCCCATTTTTTTAAATCTCATGTTCTCTTATAGCAGTAACCGAAAGACACAACGGCACTGTATACAAGAAAAAGTTACGTTAATTTTGAGAACTGCGAGTGTTTGTGTCTCAGTGCTGTTTGTATATAACTGCCCATTCAAACTATAAGTGGAAGATATGGATGTATTGTTGATGGTGTCCCTGAAGGCCTTCACAAGCGGACAGGGATGCATGCGAATTAACAAGACATTAAAAACTTTACGCGATTTTAAACACCATGTAGAGAAACCATGAAGAATATTCCATGATATGTTGCCTCGTAATATGCGTTATAACTTAAGTTATTCTAAACGTAAAAGATAATTGGGAGAGATGGGCAGTGCCTAACGCAAACTGATAGTATATACGGACAACTTTACATTAAATTGAGGGAAATAATTAGAAAAGAACATGATGGGCCTTGGGAACTACAGACTACGCAAAATATTTCATGGTTCTGTCTGGGAAGTGGCAAAATATCTTCAGACGCAAGGTAGGGTACCGAACTGGAAAACTAGAAATCACATTTTTGAAGCCCCGGAACCGGTTCGGAACGGTTCCTTCGATTCGTTCCGGTTCGGGTTCAGTTCCAAAATGGCGGAAAAATACGGTTCCGGTTCAGTTCCGGTTCCGGGCAAAAATTCGGGTTCGGTTCCGGTTTTCGGTTCGGTTCCGGTTCCGGTTCGACACCCTGGCTCCAGCATACCCATTTTCTGCAGTGAGCTAACAAGCTAAACTTGTTGAGGCGTCGAGGCCTTAAAAAACCGCTCCTGCATTTTTCTTCGTTAACACACTTTAGCATTCTTCTGATCAAACCACGGTCTCCTTAATTCTAAAGGACAAAGGAAGGCTGCCGCCTAAGATAAAAGCCAACACTTACTGTGTGGGGCAAATAAATGCCCAAAGTTAAAAAAAAAATCTAAACAAAGAACTACAAAATTCCCAGAGTATGGGAAATCACTTCTTCTCGCGGAGATCCCCGCAGGCGTAGGCGTACCGTTTCCTTGGCGCGTTCGATCGATGTCTTTGTCTCCAAGCGGGAAGGAAGATGAGCAGTCTTCTAGGTGTGGCAACGCCCTACCCCGGTGTTAAGCGCCAGGGCGTTTGATAAGTGCCGCAGGCATTGTCGCCATGTTTGTTCTTACACGGTAGAACAAAGGGCCGACTAGCTAGCCTGGTTTTAATCTACGGGATTTCAGGCTTCCGGGTTCATAAATTTTCCCTCAAGGGACTGGAGCTTCATTTTTATCGCTCCTTTTTTACGCTCTTTTTTTTCCGTAGAACAGCAGCATTATCCTGGAGAAGACAAAGTCACCGTTTTTGTTTTAGAGTTGTTTTCCAGCTTGCAATGACACATAAATTAGATAGCAAATAGTCGATATTTTTTTTGCGGTGTACTTCCAAATAAACATGTATGATCCAGCGAAATGCAGTATTCGAACAAACTCTGAGCCAGAACTGTGGCAGTCGAACCGTTATTCTCAATTGCTAAACATTATTTTCGAGTGGCAGCGGAAGGCAACGCCTGGTTTCTGCTAGGCTGTGGGGCTTCAGAGGAACAGAAAGCATGTATAGGAGGTATTTATTGGCTTGGAATGCATGCAGGCAACCATGCGAATGCGCAGCCATATCCGAAGCCAAGTGCCTGTTACTAATCCGACGTTGTGCGCACGGCCCCCAGATCAGGCACCCCTCTTTTCCTCCATGCCTTCATGGCGGCCAGGCAGGCTATGTGCCGCGACGTGAGCTTGTGTTTTCCTGCAAGGCATGTGCGAGTGAATCGATCGATAGTCAGTTGTACCACGATAGCGTTGGCTACGCGGGAAGTATGGTTCCGCTCATGAGTGTGATAACCTTATCTGCAATTCAACCGCAGCCTCTGCGCACATCTACGAGCGAGTGCGAGTTGGTCGTGGCACAAAGGTTGTAACGTGAGTGCAGTGGTCGGTTTGACTGCAGGAACTGCATCATTTCCGAACGGTTGCCCACTGAACGCTAAGTAAAACCTCGACGCCAAGTACTATTGAGTGCAGCATAGTTCGATCTACCTATCGCCAGACGCGTAAGAGTTCGACGCCGCCACAGATCAGCTGATTGTTAGCCGCCGCGCTCTAACGTCAGACGTGAGTTGTTTCACTGAGTGTGAAAACATGTAGCGCACGAGAAAGCCAGCCCTAAATCGGCGCACGCGCGAAACATTTCTCCTGACAATTTATTCGTTTTTTGTACTCAACCACGTATTAGAGGGCACTTAAGAGACATGTAGGCGTGGATACGGTGCGGGTGCACTAACGTTAACATCCTCGGCGACAGCCAACTGCAGCGTCAGACTTGTGCTTCCGCTTGCAGCCACGGTTTCATCCTCCGGTGATGCGAAGTGCTCGAGGGCAGGTAAAACGCCACCACACATATGTGAGCGCGATTAATAATGTATCTATTGACGCCACTACCGATAGTCCGGTTGAAACGCAGCAGACGACGAACGCTGATGTTTTTTTCCGCGAGATGCGGGCGCAAAGCGCATGCGCTGGCACAGTGGCACGGACAAGGCGGTTTTCAGTGTTGCCAAGCGGAGAAATCGCCCGCTAAACTTTTCAATGAATACCACCTATTCAAAACAAAATGAAATTTTGAAGGGTTTTACGTGCAGAAGCTACACCTGCCCCATGGCACCTCGATAAAACTCCTCGTTATCGAAAGGTCGTCGAAGGCTGTTAATGTTTCGACCACCTGGTGATATGTAAAAGGCGCGGAAATCTTGACACACGGAAATTTTGGCTGTTTGCCTCCGTCAGAATACCGCCGTGGCCTTGATCGAACCCGCTTCACCGGGCTCGAAGCATATATTCGTTTGCTTTTAAGCAAAAGGCTTTGATCTTTCTTTTATGGAGAGCGTTGTGAGGACAGACAATCGTTGAATACCGGAAATAGAAGAGATTGCGCACCGGGAAAGGGTAATAAAAGCTGTGGACGAGGGTTGGCCGATGGCGCACGTGCAATACTGGCCTCCTTGACAAGTAACGACCTTGAGGGGGTGAATCGGAGGATCGCGGCCACTGAGACTTAGCAAAACAACCTTCGGAAGGCTGTTCAAGGGCCTGATAAAGTGGTGGTGGGTGTGAGCGCAAAGTTCAACAGAAAGTTCTACAACGAATCCACAGAAAGTACAACTATGCTTTCCCCTGTAAGCTCTCGAATAGTTATAATCGTACCTCGCATTTTATTTGTATGGTGGGGTGCCTTGCACAAAAACTCGCAAGTTCAAGTGTCGGAATGCTTGTAAAGGAATAACGGTATGCCGCTGTGACAACGCTGAGCACAGGGCACCTCCCTCCTTCGACAGCCGAGCTTACTAAAGAGCAAAGTTTTTTAGTAAACTCGGCTGCCAACTTATCTACGCACCCCTCTGGTCTCCACGCAATCCCGCATAGAATATAGTACCCCCAAATCCGGGCCCTGCGGTACCCCCGATACAATTTATTACACTGTCTCAGCAAGCCAGCGAAACTATGGCCTTCATCCCAATCCTACACAGGAGCAGTGGGAGAGTGAGCTTGTTAGCTTGTACCTGAGAAAGCAGCTTTGACTCCTTGACAGGGCGAAGGCAACCAGCCGTACCAACGTAGTCCTACACAAAGGATTCCGCATTCCAATTTGACTTCACTGTTACGGTTTGGGCGTCGTCTTCCTCAGTGTGCTATTAATCAGTGCATTAAGAAAGAGGAAGTACAATTTTGGCTAACCTTCCGTCTTGACAAGTCTTCTGATGACTGAGTATTAAACACATACATTGATGATGTAGTTTGTTTCACGGACACCTACGTTTTAATTACCCGCGGTAGATGAAATATTTAGTACTGGACCACCCCGATCGCCAAACGATTTTCGCAGCCGCCTGAGCTTCGAGCAGTGCAAGGACCTGATTCGAGGGAGCCCAGCATAGAGGTTAAGCCTACCCTGCCTTTTTAAGGTACAGTACGAAAAGCGTAATACCCCTGTCGCTATTTGTGGAGGGTTTTGCTAGCCCGCTTTATTTTGAACCCCATCTAAATCGTGAAGACGGGATAAAGAAGCGCCCTCAGGCGGTGCGCACAGTCAGTCCCTTGAAAAGGCTCGACGACGGTGAAATTGTGCGGGTCGCGTTGGGAAAGCGACGCTTTCGAATGCCCTGCTTTTTTGGGGACTGGTGAAGCTACTCTGAAGTCGCGAAAAATCACCGGGATTATTTATACTCTGTGATGGCAACTTAGGCTCGCTGACATGCTGAACACCGATGAACCACATTTTCATCGGCTTGTACTACTGAAAAATTCTCGAGTTGGGTGCTTATGCATGTTTTCCACCAGTTGTGGTCGTCTGGCACAATAAAAACGTTTATTTCGGCTGAGCGCCTGAAATATAAACCATGTGCAAGGCCAGATTAATATTCCTTTTCTTGTACCTAGCTGTATGAGCAAACATTTGCGTATTTGTCTTTTTTGTCGTATTGTTGTAGTTAAACTGGCTCTAAAGTGGACATGAGGTACAGGGTTTACAAAGGATTTTGCACGTTTACAACACGCCTTGTCGAAACTGTTGTCCTACCTGACGCAACTACGAAGGTGCAGGGCGCGATGTCAAGAGGTAGGAAAGGAGCCACGGAAAGGACGACCACTCGTCGGTGAGACAAACAGACTCTATTCTGACAAAGCTGAGCAAAACACCATGTCGCGTGCTCTCTGGCGGTCGCGCAACTTGTCACCCTGTGTCGCTCAGGCCGCCGCGCGAAGGTGCGGCTCTCGACCGAGCGTTGCCGCTGGAGCTGCTAGAAAGATTAGAGGTTAGAAGCATGAATATCGTCTTAAAGCAAAGCTATCTAGCTCTACCAGCCAACGATTCTTGGGTGGCATGCGGGACAACAAACTAACAACGCGACGGAGGCGGCAGCGGGGGGGGGAGGAGGGAGGGTTTCACTCACGGAGCACACTCTAGATGGCGAAGCGAATTTTCCCAACGTTCCCCGTGCGGACGTGTCTGCTCGCCGCCGGCGGTGGCGTCGGCGGTGCGGCTTTGTCGTCGGCTTTAGCGACGGTTGTTTTGGGGGTTGTTTTGACGGCTGTTTTGGCGTAGCTTCGCACCCATTGCGCGCTGCCTTCCCACGGCTTGATTAGCTAGTTCGACAGCACCTCCAGCGTAACCCGCAACCGCCGGAATGAAGTGTTCATACGGCAACCATTCGTTAAGGATTAGTTTGCAGTGCGGGGAAACACAAACCACATACAGTTGTCTGGCCGCTAGAATGAATGAATGAAATAAATCTTTATTAAAACAACAGGTGCAGTTAGGGCACCCGCCCGGTGGAGGGGATCCCTAGTCCGGGATCCCCTGGCTGCGGCTGGCTGCGCGGGCCCTTTGCACCAGGTCAAGCTGGAACGTAGGGTCCTTGCTGGTCAACCGCGCCGTCCACTGTTGTATAGAGGGGTTGGGGATTGGGTGCAGGTCGGCCGCTAGAGAAACGCTACCTCTTGCGCACTGCTTGTTACGAATGGGACTCCGTTTTCTAAATTAATGAAAGTGATTCAGTTGTGTTTTAAGGGGTATTACAAAAGGCGAAGGTAGCAACTGGTTCTGGTAAACAGCGATTGTAAAAGTGCCCTCAGCCTTTTCGCAATTTTCACATTTACTAAAATAACTCGTTTAACTTGGTATAAATGGGAATCACTAAGTCGACATGCCGAATTGTTTCGGTGCCTGCGCTTGTGTCGCGTGGTGGTGCAGACCCAAGCTAGCTTGGGTCTGCACCGCTGTCTCACCCTTCGAAAGACGCTCCTCTCCGTTTTCGTTCTCCCGACTCAGGGCCCGGCTACAGCAGCGGCGTCCGACGCTCTAGCCCGGCCGTGGCCGACGCTGCTGCTGCGTTCGGGACGCCGTCCCCGCGAATTTCAATTAACAGCTGACAGAATCCCTGGTTTCACTCTTTGTAGAGCGACGTGTGTGAATTCAACTGACGTCGCTTGGGCAATTGTTGTGGGTTTCGCTTAAATCTCTGCTTTCCAACCACCTTCACAGCGGTGATCAAAGCCAATTTTTTTGCGACATTTATTTGCAGAAATCTATGACGGCCGCCACCCCTTACGGCTTTACGGTGCTTTGGATGTATCTAAGACGCTTAAGTAATCTTGCGGTTATACACATACGTTATACTTTCGTCTTTCACAGAAGAGTGTCAAGACTTTGTCAGAATTGTAAGAGCTTAAATTATGAATGACAATGCTAGAGAATCTCGATTTATGTCATTTTTTGCATTTCTAATGCTACAGAGAAAGCATATTTAAAAAAGCCACTCTCTACGACTCTGCTATGCACAAGCTTTCGTGCAAGACAATCTGTCACGATTCTCCCGCAAGCAACTTCGGTTTGGCTACAAGCGAATAATCGGAAAATTGTTATGCACCACAAACACCGAAAGTTTAACCTCGGTCCAGCATCAAGGTACCATAGTTGCAGTGAATTTGGTTTCTCAGCAACTTATTCGCATAGAGGAGGGCGGTCGTACTACCCCTTTGCTTCCCTTCCATGATTTCGCCACAACCCCAACAATCAATTTAATGATAACACTTTAAGCGCGCCCACACCAGCACAAACTATTCGTTGCCTATCACTAACGCTGAAAGGGAGCTTCACCCAAGCACAGCAGAAACCACAGACACTGAGTGCAGCATGCCGGTAGATCACTGGCAAACCACGCATTGCCTTCGTCTACACAATCCACACTTGCCGACTTCTTAAATGGCCACATAAAACGTGTACAACACACCTCCATCCATACTCGTTGATTGTGGTGATTGAATTTGGGCGTTTGAATGGTTTGATGCAACAAAAAAAGTGGGGATGGTTCTTACATCATGGGAGTTCAAAAGTTGGCGCTGTTTGCACTTGTGGTGCAAGGCTGGGGAAACAGCAGATCTGGGGGGCGACCTAGGTTCTCCCCACACTAACAGCGGATGTCAAAAGAGAGCGACAAGCGTACCCCAGCACTGCAAATCCGTTTGGGAGGCACTGTAACGCAAGTACCATTAACGTACGTACGGAGTTTTATGCAGTAGCAATCGCCGTCATCCCTTTCGTCGTCGTATTCCTACAGCACAGCCGCGTAGGGAAAATCCTCTTGTGGCGCCTACTCGCCTGGGTAGACCTCCACTTCTACGTCAGTTCGTCCGGTTGGCCGTCTCCACTTGTGGATTGTGAAGATCAATTGGCTTGACAGAGTTGCCGTCATCGTCTTCTGTGGGGTAGACCCGTGGCGTAAGCCCACGCGCAAGCCTGGACGCCGGACGGTCGCCGCGAGGCACGCGGTCATGTTCGCTGCATATATTTTTTGGCTAAGGAAACGCTGCGCGCGCGAAGGTTGTGACCAGCGCCTCGCACCGGGGACGCCGGGCAGTTGCCCCGAAACACGCGCCCACGTGCGCTCGGGGTTTTCTGTCAATGCGGGAGGAACTTCTGTTGGCCTAAACAGTTCTGCTGTTCAAAGCGCGCAAGAAACAAGGGACAGACAGAAAGAACACTAACAAGCGCCTACTACAGTCAAACCCGTTTACACCGAACTGCAATATGCACCGCGATTAGTTCGATATATCCAATAGTTCGATATAGCCGAACCCGCCTATAACGAGCTTATTGTTACGAGTTCGCAATCCGCGAGAGCCCCCCGCCCCCTCCCCAACTCCGCAATCCGCGTATGCAGAAACGAACACACTACACTAGCCATTACCAGACCAAAATAATCAATTTATTGCAAGTATCAAAGCTTCTTAAGCTTCTTATCAAAGCTTCTTTCCGCCTTAACTGCCCACGTTGCAAAAAAAAGGGGGGTATTTTTGTTTTCACTTTCGTTTTGGCGGCTTTATCTAGCATAGCATTCTCTACACGAAACATTGTTTGCACCAGTTCTGAGTCCGTGCCCTCAAAAATCTAAGAAGCATTGGCGGAGCACATCGACGGCCGAAAGCGCTTCATTATAAGCGTCGGACGGATTTCGCTGGCGACATCATCGGGAACGTTGGCGAGCTCTTCCCACAGTTCACCGATGCTGCATGCTGCCTTGGTCCGCACTCACTGACTGGGCGGGTTCCGTCGCGAGTCCCGCACATCGGAAACAGTTCCAGAAAGTATTGGGCGTCACGTCGTTTCGTGCGAGGCGCAATGCCTCAGTCGCGGCTCTTGCTCCGTGGTCGGGGCCAATCCACATCTCAATCGCCGCTCCGAGATCATGCATTTCGGCGGCCATTCTAGGCGCCCAGAGTTCGATATATCGGATGTGAACTTCGTTATAAGGAATATGTTTCCCATGTATTTCCGTAACTGAAATATTTTTGTTCGATATATAGCATAATTCGCTTTATCCGGGTTCGTTATAGCCGGGTTTGACTGTAGTAACTGCAGGTTTGCTGAAACAAGCGAAATTCATACATGACAACGTACCATAGATTCGACAGACTAGTGTCGGTTAGCGCACGCTCTTTCATAGGTATCACGTAACACACTCGGTTACTTGCATGAAAGGCCACAACCGCCTGAGAAACAAAATTACAGTTTTTTCGAGCAGAGGACGAGAGCCACATCTTTTGCGACGTACCGGATGGTTGGAGCAGGTGGAATTTGTTATCAAAGGAAGATGTTCTCGCAAGCGGACACTTAGACACCGTCTGGTCTGGCCCACGTACGGACACTTGCATGGAAAAGGATTCTATAGACACCTATCGCACAAAAAGCTAAAAGCTGCGTATATTTTATGTCGCACTTATTTTTCAATTACCTCGGACAATATTCATTGTTGCAAATGCGACAAAAGTCGCCCACATTTGTTTTTGTGGAAAACAGGGCCTTTACTCCGCACCGAGACGCCAAGTTCTCCAACCCGTGCCCAAAGTTATGAACTTAGGGGATTATATCCACTATTCCGTCCCGCCCGTTCTCCTCTTTTTTTTGTGGCTCCTTATCTTGTGGAGCAGGCTAGCACAGCCTGCCGAAACACAGAAAAAGCAAATAATTGAAGAACGTCGGGACTCGGTACGGTGTGAAGGTTTTGTTTTCCCTGGAAGCCAAAGTGGGCAACCTTACAGCGCAAAAAAGGCGAAGAACAGAAAAGATGCCCAAGAGCAAAGCGCTCTGAAATTTGGTATTTTCTACATTTCGGCTTTCACACGCACGTACGTTTTCTGGCGTTACACCCATTTTTCGATCGAAATGGTAAATTCGGAATCTTCTAAACCCACCAACAGACCTGCATCAGTGAGGCGGTATTCAAGTAGCCCACTAATTTTAATTTAGGCATTCACAACAACAGCTCCACGTGAACATTCAGGAAGTTTCTTTATTTCGTCTTTACTCCCTAGCTTAGCTCGGTTTGAACAGAACAAACTGAGACATATGAACATTCTTTTCAAAGTGCAATCTTCTGCCGATTTTTCCGTAGGTTGAGCTGCCGGTCCCTTGTCTGCCTCTAAAGCCCTACGATGCCTTTGTAGCGCAAAGAGGTCACCCATGGATCCTGCCGCGCTTTTAAAGCGCCTGGACAGGGCCACTGGTGCGGCTGTGGCATTGCAGACCATGGTAGCAAGGTCTGGCGAATTGTCACCAAACTGGTGACTTTTCGAGACTCGTGGCGACGAACATTTCGGTTTAGCAACTTGGCTACATTCTGTATCCTTTGAACTTTGGTGATTTTATATTTCTTTGCCCCACTTTCCACAAAACCGGTCTTATATGACCTTACAGCCCATTTCAGCCATCGATAAAAACTTATCAAACAGAACAGAAAGGCTTTGATGCAGGTGACAGTGATCTGGTAAAGTCTAGTTCAGGTACGAACGAATCGATGATTCGAACACACCAAGGTACAGCTCTACTTACCGGTACAAACCGAAATTGGCCTTGCTCTTTTTATTATCCGGCACCTGATGTTGTATGAATAGCGTCAAAGCCTTCGAGTAACGCCATCTGTTTAAGGTGTAATGCTTCAGCAGTTTATGGTAGCTTGAGATTTCATGCATAGTGGTGGAAAGTGTGTCTGTCGATGTAAGACGTGAAAGCGAAAGTGGTAAGACGTGGTGTGTGGCGAACGCCCGTTAGAAGTCATTCATATTCATTGAATGCTTTACCAAAACCTGCATACTTTACCTTTCGTGCAGACAGTAGTCTACCGCTGTCGCTTTCCCGCGCCACAGCAAAAACAAATAAAATTTGTGATATTCCTTTATACTTCTCAGAATTCCTTCATTTTTCCCCCGCAGAGGTAATTCAAAAGTAGTAGCATCGCCCTACTGAAAATGGCGAGTTTTCTGGCTCTTTTTCAAATATTCAACCATTTGTTGTGGCAACTTTATTGGCTACTTTCGGCAATTTCCCGTCTACTTTTTTTTTAAGACCTGGCAACCCTGCTGCAGACCTCGTGACTAATGCAGTCCGTTTCCTCAGTTCCGAGCCCCTCGTTCGACACATCACAAAGGCTTCCCATTAATTAGCGCCTTACGTGTGTCCTTTCCCCCTCTTCCTTCTCTGGTACTCTTTCAGCCTCTTGCCGGAGCATGCCCGCCCTTTTCCAATGTAGGTTTCCCTAATTCCCACAAAATCCCCGGCCTCGTTGCCATTCGATTTCCCCGGTGGGCGACGACAAAGCCACCACGGCGGAGGCCGGCCGGTCACCTTGGACCAACTTTGTTTATTGATCACCATTGCCCATGGAAAGGTTGTTCAGTTTGACCGCTTAGGGAATGTGCTGCGTTGTGCCCGTTTGCGGGGGGTGTTTTGGCTTGTTGAAATTAACTACGGCGTTGTGTCGATTGGGAAGGCTGCTCTGAATAGAATTTTTTCCCGACGCAAATTGTTCGTTGCGTGGGGATTGGGGCTCAGTGCACATTTCATGCTCGGGGAAACTTGGTGAGAAACAATTTAAACTACTCAGAAGATATCTTGTGCAATGTTAACAATGCCCTTCTCTTGTCTGCGTGTTCACAGAGACAATAAAAGGGCCGTAAATGGTACCTGCAATGACCCTTGCAAAAACAATTTGGAAGGAAGAAATAAAATATTATATAAGACTCGGGCGTTAGAGTGATGTTTCTGGCAGACTACTGCAGGCTAGGTGAACAAAGAAGGGGGTTGAAAAGGAAAGAAGCTGTAGCAAAAATTACGAATGAGAAAACAGGAGAAATCCTACGGTAATAGAAGGCCAAACGTTAGTAGAGATAAGGCATTAATCAGAGCCGGTAAAACGGCTCGATGGGCGAACAGAGGTTGCTGGTTGCTGGAAATGGGCGTACAATAATTTACCTAGTCTTACAAATCGCAGTTGCCTTTGCCTTTGTAGTGAACCAAAAGACAGTGCGGTCGTCTGTTTAAACAAAATATCACACCGCTCTGAAGTTAGATGGTCATGCAGCTGCTGAAGGATGGCAGCAGGCAGATTTTCAAGGATGAAAAATAA
Source organism: Haemaphysalis longicornis (assembly GCA_013339765.2). Taxonomy (NCBI): domain Eukaryota; kingdom Metazoa; phylum Arthropoda; class Arachnida; order Ixodida; family Ixodidae; genus Haemaphysalis; species Haemaphysalis longicornis. Next base: position 8,617 of record JABSTR010000573.1, on the reverse strand, counting down.
TTCCCATCACATCGAAAAAACTCCATCCACATAAAGTGCCATCTTACAGGACGCAGAAACGTCACGACGCGTGACAGCTGGAAACGTTGCTGATTAGAGATCTGTAGGAGGCCAGATATGAAAAAAATTAGCAGTGGGGTTCAGTTGATTACTCTTAGCTTACCTGGTTGTCTAGGATTAGTTTATTATCATGCTTACTGCTTCTTCAATGACAAACACATGGTATACGCATTATGTGACACATATATATTTATCAAGCGGCTGCGACGCAGCGTCACCAATCGCCCCAAAGATAAGCTGCTTCTACAGGCGCACGCCGGTGTTGCTGCGACGCACGAGCCATCGGTTCCATACCCGGCCATCCCTCTTATGATCATCAAGTGGACCGGGCCCCCACGTGCGGAACGGAGGTCGGCGAAGACGCTGGACGCATGGGGTGTGGTCCTAGAGGCACACGCCGGTGTTACTGCGACGTAGGAGCCATCGGTTCCACACCCTGCCACCCCTCTAGTGATCATCAAGTGGACCGGGCCGCCATGTGCCACGCTTGCGCAGCATGGTGTTGCTGCGACGCACGAGCCATTGTTCCACACCCGGCCACCCCTCAGATGATTGTGGACCGGGCCGCCACGTGCTGCGGTTGCGCAGCATGGCTCTCATGGAGCCACGCGAAACTGCTCAACCTCGGCCAGTGTAGCTCACGCTACAAATCGATGAGAAGTACTTCGCTACTTCGCTAGAAGTACGCTACAAATCCATTGATGAAAAGTACGTCGCATGGCAGAGGTGGTCGAGGGCGTCGTCAATTCGTGGCAGGGCATACACGCCCTTTTTGGTGATTTTGTTCAATCGGCGGTGGTCAACGTAGAACCTTAATGTTCCGTCTTTTTTTCTTCACGAGTACGACCGGCGCAACCCAGGGGCTTTTCGCTGGCTGTATGATGTCGTCGCTCAGCATGTCGTCGACTTGAGTCCGGATGGCTTCCCGCTCGTGTGAAAACACGCGATACCGTGATTCTCGGGTAGGTGGGGCTGCATCTTCGGTTATTATCCGGTGCTTCGCTAGAGGTGCCCGACGTAATTTTGAGTTCGAGGAAACACACTAGCTGTAGCGACGCAGCAACTTTGTTCTGTTCTTGTTCCAGTTCTAGTTCTAGTTCTAGTTCTAGTTCTAGTTCTAGTTCTAGTTCTAGTTCTAGTTCTAGTTCTGTTCTGTTCTGTTATGGCTTGTTCTGATTTGTTCTGTTCTGATTTTTTCTGCCTTGTTCTTATTTGTTCTGTTCTTGTTACGGTAGCACCAAATTAATGTCCCTAGGATGCGGAAGCTTAAAGGTATCTTCGCGTGCGCATTCAAAGGCGGCCACCACGATCACGTCACTTGCTTCTTGCGTTGCTTCGAGGAGCGCAACTGCAGCGCCTTTGTTTAAATGCTGGTATTCTTCGGTGAAATTAGTGGCCAAAATGTGGGATTTGCATTGCTTAAAACACGTGATGGCTCTTGCGACAGAGACACCGCGGTCGAGGAGCAACCTTCGGTCACTCTTTAAGATGGCGTCGACGTTAGGAGCAGCATCTTCGCAGCAAACGGTGATCATAAAACTTGCGCGGGATGGTAGGGTGACATCATCATCGGCAATCCTTGCAGAATATCGGTGTTCGGGGTTTGGTTCCGGTGTCATAGAGTGTTCGAAGGGAAAGGTTGTCGACCTGGTCTGTAGATCAATTACTGCATCGTTGTCCGTCAAAAAGTTCATTTTAGGAATTAGGTTGCGGGAGCAGTTCGGCAAAATGACGAACGCAGCATGATGCGGCGTGTCGTCTAAGGCGACGCGCGCTGGCACGTTCCGCTTGGCGTTACAAATGGCCACCTGCTGTGCGTATGTGTGGACCGTCCCATCTCGTCGTAACTTTCTTCAGGTTAGACGCGAATGATCAGCTCATTACTGAGTGGTCGGCTCTCGTGCCAATAAGGGCGACCACATCAAAGCCGTCGATGGACAACTGGACGTCAGATGCCGCCTTCCTCGAGTTCCTGGTGCGTCGGGGCGTCAGGTCTCGGCTTGTCCGTGTTGACCATCGGGCACTATGTGTCGTCGTTGCCTTCGTATTCTCACCAGCGTGCTCGGTCATGTCGGGTACGCGTCGCACCGTGCGGCTATCGTCGTTTTCGCGAGTCACATTAGGGTTAGATCGGGTCGTCGGGCTGAGGGCATGTCGTGAATCACTGTGGTCGGTGCGTCCTTGCGTCGTTGGAGGGTTTTTGTTTTTCCGTCGTTGTGCAACTTCACCCCGAGACATTGCTGCTTTTAGTTTCCCCCGCATGTGCTGGGGCACATTCCACGTGCGATGTCAGCATTGCTACGGCGGTTTGGTAACTGGTATGGGTAGGGCGACGGCGGTCGGTTGAAACGTGCTGGGCCACGGCTGGTTTGAGATAGATAGATCGTTGGCCAGGTAGAGGGCGAAGCGCGACGACGGAGGAACCACACAGTCCAAGTCTTGTATGGGCAGCGACGGTAGATGTGGTCGGCCTCTCCGCCGTGGTAGCACAGCGGACGGTTATCAGGCGTTCGCCACACGTCAGTCTTCCTCGGCGTCTGGGTTTGCACTGCAAGAGGTCGGGAGGGCGACAGTGAACGGCGATACGGCGGGGATTGTCGACGACGTATTGGAGTACTGCGCGGTCAAGAAGTATTTAAACAAGGTGGGGTTGACCAGCAGTACTAGCATTTAAACAAGGGCGTTGCAGTTGCGTTCCTCCGAGCAACGCTAAAAGCAAGTGACGTGATGGCGGGGTCATCCCGGCTGTTGAAGATCCGGACACCCTCCCCTTTCTCCAACTAGTCCTCAGGGTCTTCACCGGGAGATCCGCGCGGAACGATGGTTGTTCCCGGGGCTGTTGCAGTGCGTTGTGGGGAGCAGCTTCATGCACCATGTTGTCGGTGGCGGTGGCCTTACTCTTCCCTCTTTCTGACAGGCGACGAAAGTCTGTTGTAAAACTTGAAGTCAGTGGCTTGCTCGACTTGGGCTGGCTTGTCAGCTTCCAGAGGGCGTAGGGAGCATAAAGGGTGCGTGCCCAGCACCTCCACCTGATCTCCCGAACCCAAAGACGATGGAGTTGTCGACGAAAAAAACAAGTTTACTGGAGCGAACTTCTGCACCCCTAACAACTAAAAAGTATAGACCTTTTAGATGCGACGCTGAGAGCATCTCGTGTCGGTGGCTTGTCCTTCCTGCGTGCGTCCGTCGTCGTTGTCGGCGTCGGCACTCTCCTCAGCTCACCCCCTCTCCTCTGCGATAGCGAACACCCTCTCGCGAGGGGCATCGGGTTGGATTCGATTGGACTGGCTTGGCATGGCTTGGACTGGATTTGGATTGGATTGGATTAAAGTGAATTGTGTTGGATTGTGTTGCGTCATAGTCGCGGCAGACGCACTGGCGCCGGCGCGTGCCCAGGTGAGAGCGAACACTCTCTCTCAACATGTCTGGGTGTGCGGCCCAGCGCGCTCTCACTGCGCCGGTGGGCGGCGCTGCGCGCGGTGCTGCGCATGTGCAGTACTCTCTCTCTCAGCGGTCTCCTCTCCTTCGGGCGCGCTGCGCATATAACCGGTGTGCCGCTCTCCAGCGGCCTTTCGGTCGACGATTGCTCTTCGTTGCGCTTGAACCCCCCTCAGCGTCGCATCACACCAGGGTTCCCTCTAGGGGAGGTGGGCGTAATTTTTTATTTTCTTTGTCCTGGGAGCTCTCATTTTATCAGTGGACTGTGCTAGCGGGCCTACAATTGGCGCAGTTTGCAGGAAAGTGTAACTGCGCATGCGCAACACAGCCCAGAACATGCTTTGATCTTACAACAGATTAGCGGTTGAAAAGGTTTATACAGGAGGCGAAGCAGCAGTGAACACCGTGACGTGGGCAGGAGAGTGTCGGCGAATCGAATGCCGTGGTGTCTGCTCTGCGGGCATTTATCTTCCGGCGCGGGTGTATCTCGAACCGTCGAAGTACATCGAGAACACTAGATAAAAGAAGACTATTCTAGGCTAGTGGCGTTAGGGCGGAACATCCTCCCTATCAAATAAGATAATCCGTTGCGGCATAAGAAAGCTTAAATAAAACATGTGCTTCACTCGGGGCACAGATAACACAGCCTTGGCGCAGCCGGGCGATAAAAGCAAAAAAAAAAAAACCAATAAACAAACGCAATGCATGGTTCGCGGCAATGTGCTTGTACTATCACCTCTGAAAATTATCATACCTGTCAGCCTCTATGTTCCTTCCACCCTTTTCCCACTCTCTCATCTTGTCACCATCTTGTCATCTTGTCACTCACCCTGTACCTTGTCTGGATGGGCCCACTGCACCCCCAACCACCCGATCGCCCTTCTGTAGAGCGATGGGAGAGCGCGATGCGCAGTTGCCAGCTCGAGGACCAGAAAGCCCTGATCTCTGGGGTGAAGGCGGCGGCGACCCTAGCCTGCGCGGCCTACCGGAATAGGATGGCCACCCACCACTCCGTAATCTTTCTCTCCCCCTCCCTCTCCCTTTTTCTGAATAAACGTTTTCCAACAACAATCATAGAGTATAAGGTTCGATACTATACGACCAACCCAACCTCTCTGTGTTTCCTTTCCATTCAATTCACTACTCCCTCTTTCTCTCTCTCTCTCACTCACTTCCGCTATGTCTCTCTCAGACGTAACTTACAAATAAACATGTTTTGTTTCGTGCACTCCGTGGAGGGCGTGCAGCTTCGCAGGTCATCCCTTTTCACAGTGTGGAAGGGCACTAAATTTTTTGTTCAACTCTGCGGTTTATAAAATGCTTCTTTTATCGGGCTTCCGCCATTCGACTACAAAGGAGACAATTGTTCGGGTGCATCGAACCCTTTCGCGACAAGTAGACAGGGAGGGTGGTGGAGGGAGAGGAAAAAAGAGACAGAAGGACCATCGCATAAAATTTTACGTGCAGAGTTCAAACCCAAAAAAGAATGAAAAAGTATTCGTGATTTCACAAAAGGAGGGCCATGAGGAACAGCCGTGATTTAGGGCAAACGACCGCCTCTTTCTATGCGGCCACGTTCGCTATTCGCGCAAATCATGGCTCCTCTACATTGTTTTCTTGCCCCGTTAGGTGAAATATGCGGCCACGTGTATTCACCTACCCGTGAGGACCATTTCTCCTTTGCAACCCCTGGGTATCTTTTTTGTTTTACGTACTCTTTTCTTCCTTCGTAGAAAATCATTTTTAGAAAAATTGAAAATGACGAACTTCTAGCAGTAGGGATAAAAACTTCGTTTTTGTGCACGGTTTCAGCCTTTAATTTGAAGGGTGGTATTGTGGACCGCAGGTAGTTTGTTTATCTTAATGCTTCTTCATACTCTAGACTTTCCTACCCAGACCGATTTCTGAAGCCAAATCCATCTCATTTTTGAATTTATTTGACGGTGCTTTATCTCTCCATTCTCCATTGTTTCTGTTAAGGCTATGAAAAAAATGCGTCCTAGTTTGAATACGCAGAGGCAATGCGCACTTTTGATGCCACCTACAAGCCAGCGCAAGAACGCCGCGGGCGTGAGCTTTTCTAAATGCAGCGTCTCCAGTCCAGTGGAAAAGAACGAACCGCTGCATCATCGGGTACTTCAGCGTAGGAAGAGTAGCAGCGCTGAGTGGAAAAAAATTTTCCCCGCATTTCCCCGAGGGGAAGAATGTGAAAGTGCGAATGCAGGAGTTGAATTTGCGCGGTTCGGTAATGTTCGCGAAAGAGAGATCACACACACACTCACACAACTACAAAGAAAGAAAGATGCATTTATTCACAGACACCTATTTGTGTTGTCGTTGTACTTGATTGCTAGAGCGGATCTCAGCTTTGAAATTTCGTGTCAGTACTCCTTTAAGCGGGTGCATTAGCCCTTCTCACGCCCGATTCCTGGCCAATCCCCCACGTGGGTATGTGCCATGTCAGCGGCCAGGCAGCGCGCGCCCATCTCCCCCCGTTGCCAAGGAAGACGAGGAGATTCCTGGCCAATCCCCCACGTGGGTATGTGCCATGTCGCCCATCTCCCCCCGTTGCCAAGGAAGACGAGGAGCGCGCGCACCCGCAGCTGTTGCTATGTGGACGGACGGCGGTCACCGGAATTCAGGGTCGCTTATAAAGTGCATTCGCACTTAAAAAATCCCGCGCCATCTAAACTAACGTAGAACCTGGGGAGGGGCGAAGCACGCAGTGTATGAATGTTTTCTTGGCGCCTTGGCGTTTTTGTCACAGAGGTGAAACCGTTGGGGGCCAGAGGTATTCAGCTTTGTTGTATGTCTCGTATCTTTGAAGCACGCAGCGTTCTAGCGCGAGGCGTTTGCAAACGATCACCCAGGTGAGTTTTTTTTAGTGCGCGTATTTCCTACGGAGTTGAAACGCTCTAGCTCGAGGCGTTGGAAATCGAGTGCCCCGTTGTTTTAGTACCGCAACTATACGATACTACGATGACATGATACGACTACATGAGACACCGACAGCGCGAGCCCCCAAGGGGTTTCGCGCCTAATCTCAAAAAACAGAACTGACACGAGAGTTAAACGCGACTGTAACTTGTTCTCTAAGCCAATCATTGACTCAGTGCATTTTCTCATTGTGTAGTCAATTAAAATTGCTTTGCCACTCTCATCCTTTACTATGTAACAACGCTGCCCTATGTATTCCCACTATCTAATCGCCGTAGACCTTCTTTCAAAGTCAGCGTTCTTTCTTTCCCCTTTCCTTGAATGAAAACATAAAACTCGCAAAAACCAATTATCCCCGCGTCCTAAATATCTAAACAGAGGGAACATGTGTGCTTTCACCGCTAGTAAAAAAGTGACCGCGAAGGGGCAGCCAGTGAGGACGCTGTTAATGACGCCCACAACTACGTGCTGTGCATTTATATATCTCAGGTAGAGGCAAAGACGAGAAAAAAAAAAAAAACATGGCTTCGCAAAGAGAAGCAAAAGCATTTTCTTGTGGTCGATACAGTACAAAAAATCACGGAGCGCCTCCGTGGACAAATACTCCGGGAAACGCCGCCAGATCGCGCTTGCACAAAACGGCATATATTTGAGGCGGCTTCGTGGTGAAGTCATCAACATCTGCTGCGACATTTTTAGCCGTCCCTGTTTGTGCATTGCTTTGTTTGGGGTGTTCTAAATGAGGCTGTGGTGATCCAAGCTTCTTCATATCGGAGCTTAAACATTTTTATCACGTCGAAAAAAACATGTTAGAGGTTTTTGAACGTTCTTTAAGCTTAGCTTAAACAAAATCCAATCAAGGCTCCACGGCATGATTTCTTGGTGGCTTCGTCTGTAAAATCGCCACCATTTTTGAGGCGTGATATTTCCTAACTCGCTTGAGTAATATTCCACAACGTTAATCCAGAATTTGATCGTCAAATGTCGCGCGGAAGCACTGATTTCTCTCAGACGCACTGGGGTTTCTTTTCTGTAGTTGCTTAGCGGGTTGGAATGCGTTTTTATGTTTTTACGTAGCTTTTAACGCACGAGGAATACAAATGCCTGATGAAAATGAGAATGCGGTTAAGCAAAGCTGAGGTGATTTCTTCAGAAGAGACACTAACATGCTATATTAGGTGAAAAATGAACAAGCGGAGAAACAAATAACGAAAAGAAAGAACGAAGAGAGAGAAAATCATGCACCTCACCGTCTAACGACGAAGACGGTTGAACACGAGACTTTTCGGGATGAATTCTTTGGTTGGCAAGCCTGGCACTGTATGTTCTACTCTGGAGGTACGCACCACTTTTCTAGAATACGCACAGCAACTCTCGGATGAGCACCGCGTAGGGTAACGTTTGGGTGCGGGGTGTACGGCGCGAGTCACTCACTACCTGCTACTTGGAGTTCGCTTCGACCGTGTCGAAATGGAGCAATCGGATAAACGCCGGCTTCATAACGGAGGGACGCACGTTCGATTCGGGCCACGGGGAGCGTTTTCGTTTTCTTTCACTTCCCCACGAGCATTCATTATTGTCAGAGATAGTTGGCTTTCCAGCAGGCGTATTGGCGTACAACGGCATCAATGAGGACACTAAAGCTTCGCTTTCAAGAGGAATGACAGAGTTTATGTCGGGAGCGTTCTGTGGTTTTGACTAAAGCAGTGGTAAACTACGCATGGGAAATATACGAGGAAGATATCCCATGATACCTTGAAGCAGTCGTCGGGATATTCCTGGAGACGGGTGCACTGGTATAGTGCGGCGTTTATTTTGCGTACCTCCGTATCAGTGCAGCGGACGTTAGTTTTGTTATATGTTGTGTAGGGATCGGACACTGTCTAATCGTGTGCCACTGTGGTCAGTTGGCTGCACGAGCATCATGATCTAGGTGATATAAATGCGCTGATGTGTAGCAATGAAGGTCGAGTAGGGCGTGGCTTGAGCAGTTGTAAAGATGGGGAGGCGACGGGTGATTTCGTAGACTTTTCCTATCAAGATATCAAGTTTCCTTAGTTCGTCATGTTCAAAAGGAACAGCAGGCGTTCCGTAAATGATGCGATCAAACAGAAGACCCTTTATGATATTGCAGGCTTTATCCGCTCTGTGTCGTGCGTGTTGGTGTCTCACACGCTGCATT
>JABSTR010000572.1:0-32267 GCA_013339765.2 Haemaphysalis longicornis | reverse complement strand
GAAGGTCCCTTGCTAGTGGGGCTGACTTCACGACAATGCAGGGCCCCAAAATGCGCCATAATTATGTAGGGCTGTTGCTGATTGCGCATGCGCCCATCACGAATGTACGCCACTTTTCTTCAGGTACGTCCCTCTTCTCTATCTTCCCCAAAGTTCACATGGAAGCAAAAAAGGAAACAAAAGAAACCAAACGATGCAATATTAAGATGTACCTGTATATACATACAGCAGGCAAAGGAAGAGAATGGTTACTTGCAACTTAGGCATGTAGAAGTGCCACTAGAGATTTTAGATAAACAGTGAAATTTTTGAGGCTATTGCGCTACACAGGCAATCGGAAAACTTTGCGCTATGGTCCCGGTTAATGTGGGACGTTGCGAGGATACTATGTGAACTTTTCGGTAAGCTGAACATCTGAAAATGAACAAGTCCTAAACCTTGGACGCCCATTGGCCCACAGGCCGTAGTAGCATGCTCTCACCCCTGCTCTAAACTATGCTAGCATGAGCTCATCGCCATGCAATGGGTCTCATGAAGGCATGGTCACTACATTGCACTACATGGCAATAAATGCCGCTACAAAACACTACATGATGCTACATTTCATGACAAAAAAAGACGGCATGACGCATTAGAAAATCGCCTAAAAAAAGGCACATGTTGAAATCCGTTTATGTCACTTCAGCAGAGTGATACACTGCATGAGCTATTGCTGTTCTAACATGAAAAGTATAGCACCTTTCTGTGCTACGTTGTTATACCCAATTCACGATACTCCAGATACTGGCTTCATATTTAGCTCTTTGAAAGACGTTCTATGGCTATTAAGCACAAGTTTTCCTTTATACTGTTAAGTAAAGACATGGTATAGCAGCAGGTAATATTAAAAATGAATTCAATAAAGAAGGTAGTTTAAACATCTTATAGATTATGTATTTAGATGCGGTCATAACGACTCTGTGAATCACCCAGGCAAAATTGGGACCCATGTAATGTGTGCTACAGTCACAACGCCATGACGAGCAAATCATGGCTAAATTGCAAATCCGACCATAAATAATAATCAAACATGGCGCAGCGCTCTCCTTTGAAACGGCAGCGGGGGGGCGAAGTCATGCCCGCACCCAATATTGGGTGGCCTTACATAGGAATAGCGCGTTTGCGTGGTGCTGGTTATTATAGAACACGTGCTCGGGTGTGAGTCTGCGAAAAAACGGCAGAATGGGTGAAAGCAGGTGCGGTAACATCAAGCCCTGTCAGAAAATACAAAAGAATAGGGGAGATGTGTCGATTTCGTATGCACACAAGCATACACCAGCCTGAAGAATGTGGCGGTAAGATATGAGGTAGGGGTGATATTTTGGGCACCAAGTAAGGTGAGAGCCATGTGGGCCCGCCTCAAAAATAAAGCTGGAACAACGGAGCAAGCATAGCGGAGTCTATGCCCCCCAAATCTTTCGTGGTCCCAGCATAAAAGTTAGCAAGAGGAATAGTAAAGTATTAAATTATCATGTCGAGCGAGCTGTGTAGGACCAACGGCGAGACACATCAATGTAAGACAAAAGAAAGACGACCGGGTCATCAATAGCCCATACAACCTCTCCCAGTTGGCAACACATTCTGATTATCGTATATACACGGCAAAGATTGCCGCTAGCACTTGCATGTATAAAGCTAAAGATCAATCCACCAGGGAAGTACTCCCACCATATCAGAAAACGCGGAGACAAATGCGTTTTTAGCGGTACGTAGGATCACCACTGCAAGACGTAGCGTATTTAGATGACATGTGACCCAATTCGGAGAATCAATGTGGTGACATGCGCCGCAAGTATGTATATACGTTTTTTGTTTTCAAAGTAAACTTCACTTGTGAGTGGCGCCCAATTTCGGTTTATCTCCGCCTTTTACGTGTGTCTTTTTGCGCCTAGTGAACGTGAGGTTACACCACCACGCCATGTTATCCGTTTTGGTTCATTTAACGTGCCTGCCACGGTCACCAATTGTACGCTCCTCATAAAACAGACATAGTGACTTTTGTTCTAGTACATTGCTGCATTCTAGGTTATTATTCACTGGCTTAATTACGAAAAAAAACCAAAAAGTCACGTACAGAGTTTGCGAAAGTACGCAAAAGTGCACTGCATAGGCTCTGGAACAGGCACACACCATCATAAATGATGCAGCATGGCAGTCGTGTCGGCGAACGAGTGGTGTATGAACCTGCAATCATGGCGAAGTGCAGGAGTTCATAAGATATAAACATGAACAGTAAGATGTACTTAAGAGATCTATGGTTTTACTGATACCATGAGGTGTTCTTTAGCGTGGACCAAAAGTTATAATTATACAGTTATAATTGAGCTAGCACAGGGGCTATATTCGGGTGCTGGTAATAAGTTCAATGGCTACCCTACTAACCCTCGCACTGCCATTCCCGAGATAATTCGGGCCACGCACCCTGCCACACTGAAGTATACTGTGTTGCCTCTTTGCTGAATTCTGCGCTACGTCAGGACAACTCGTGCAAATAAAATTGTTTGATGTTTGTGTCATCCATTGACCAGCCGCAGAAATGCAGAAACGGGGTCAGTAAACTTTGACTGAATGTTACACACAATGTACATCAGCGGCCCATCAATAACAAAGACAGCCTCTTACACATGGCAACCTTTTGTAACGAGCGCAATGCACCACAAAGTTCGGCGCTACTACATGCTGTATTAAGATAAAGATAAAAAACCGGCGAAATACACGACGTCCATGCGATCAGAAAACGATGCGACAAATGCATCATCCAGCCGTCCATCAGCACTATCACAGCAAGAAGTAGCGCATTTAGATAAGAATATGTGTGCAATTCAGTAGCATCAATATGTGACATGCGCCAGTGGCAGGTACCGGGACGAGGGGTAGCTTCCCCCGACCACACCCAAAGCGACTAGCTGTTCCACCCACCAAGTTCCACTCATTTCGCATTCATCTTTCGGCACGTGTAGTTTTTTAACATAATTTTTTTTTCCGGGGAACAAGACGACCTCCATACATCTCAATACCACATGTTGGTGGATAAGTAGCAGTGTTGTGCAGTATGAGACCAAATAAATAACAGAAAAGAGTGCGCCTGTGCATGGTACCCTTCATTGAAAAAAACATGAAGATGCATAAATAACGGCCATAGGCGTTGAGGGCTCCGCACTTGATGCTTTATGAATTAAGATATGCTCATTAGTAGCTGGTTTGAAATACACAAATTATTATCAGGAGATTGTAAATTTCAAACTGTAGTTATGCATCTTTCACTAAGCTCTATTACTTTCATTGAAGCCACAACAGATGCAAATTCAGAAAATGATAACAGTTACTTTTGAAACTTTTTTCGTGCTTAGAAACATATTATTAGCTGAACATGTTATTGTGTCCTGCATAGATGTCTTGTAAATATATGCTCTCAGTTTTCTGTGGAACTATGTGAAAGTGCTATATGTGTACGCTGGGAGTGTATATGGGTTTTCAAAATTTTTGATAGAATGGTCGAGCAGATAGTCAAGTGCCACAACAATTAATTTTCCACTACCTGGGTCAACCGAGACACCACCGGGAAGCATCCGAGAGTTTTGAGGCCCGGAGACGGGATAACCGAACGAAGAGGTACATGACCCAAAATGCGAAGATGGGCCTCCTCGATAAACGCCCATGGCCATAACCCCCCAAAATCGGAGCTGTGCACAGTGCCCTATGAAGGTGCGCACAGTCACGGAGTGCTGGAGTGAGTACAAACTGAGTGGTTTTTCCCTACTGCCATCTCTTGGGCTGTGGACAAACTTGTCAAAGCGCTGAAAAGTTCCCATAATGCAGCAAAATATGACACGACGCTACAAGCGGCTGATATTTACTGAAAGCCATGATGACATATACAAACAACCTATGTCTCACTCATGTGCACAAATGTAATTCCATTCATCTTCTAAACAGCTCCCTGTAGCAGCTTCTCGTAATCATTTCGACAGCAATAACGCTAGTGCCTGTATTTACACGTTCCCTTCTTCTGCTACGGCAAACCATGTAGACAATTCATGGTCTAGGTACTCCACTTACTCTTTGTGATTATTAATTTGAACAAAACTAATCTAAATTTTAATAATTACGCATACTGGCTGGCCATGCAGCCTTCTTGCAGTACATGAAGTTCCTGCAGGGCACATTATGTTTTCGCGTTCTCATTTGCGATCTCCGACTCCTATTACCGTCCGTTCTGAGCAGTTTTGCCGGAGAAATTGTTTCGGCCTTGTCGGTTGCTATTGTGTTATCAATTCGGAAACAACTCACCCTTGTCAGCCACAATATACAGCCGATTCCGCCTGTACCCGAGTACGCTGTTTCGCCATTGGGAAGCACACGCTGCCATCGTTTTCAGGATGCACTTCAGAAATGGCATTTTTGAAAAAAAGTTGCGTAATATTTCTCCTGCTGGTTAATACCCGCCTACAAAGAACTAGTACGACCTCAGTTGGAGTATGAAGATGTTATTTGGAGCCCTTACCAACAATAATTGATTAGTAAAATTGAAGAGTACAGAATTTATTTTTGCGTTTCATTTATTCTGTTTCTTCGCATCATATAGCGTAACCACTTTACGTAATAGGGCAAACCTCCAAAAACTGGAGCAGCGTAGGGTCATATCCATATTAAAATTCTTCTATCAGCTTTACTACGGTAAACTACGGTAATTCCCCTATCAGCTTTAATACTGCTTGGGCTGTCAAGCCTGCAGTATTGAATAATAAATAAAATAAACTTCAATTCACGCGGGAGTACTGCATCTAAGAGCATTTCAACCGTTCAGCGAGAACACATCACCGTAAGGCTATTAAGGCAACCGACGAGCCAAATAATTACGCTCTTCGTTTAATTGTGATTACTGGTACTTGTTACCTACATTAGCCTCTATTTCCGTCAATTTCTCCTCTATGACCTCACAAAGCACAAAGTATCAAGACCACACGAATATTGCGCTGTGTTCAACGTTGTTTTTGTCACAATAGAAAATACTGCAGCCAAAGATTGCTTAAAAAGACGGTGCGTGACCATGAGAAGATACTATATAAATTGCATTAAAAGTAACTTGAATTCGGGAGATATCAAATTGCGGCATTGCAACATGCCCCTCTGCGGCATTATTTCCTTAAAACAGCGCTCAATAAGCAAAATCAAGAAGCTTGGAGGTCTTCCTGGCATCTATCCAAGTTTGCAAAAACAATAAAATGTATTCGCTAGGCAACCGTTGGAATTCTGTGACTGCGAAAGCGTTTTATGACCTATTTTAGGCATCTCAATTCCTTTGGGTTCTGTTATCAGTATAAGCATAGCAAAACACAAAGGTGGACAATAAGAAAGGTTACCGACATCTGGTTATTTCGAAAATAGAACATTGACTGTAGGTAATCTTAGAACCACTAGACTGTTTATCATTTGGAAAACTTCCTAATTTTAACCAGTTCCCTCTGTTGCAATCAACATTAGTTCTTTCGGCAAGATACAATTTAAGGATGTGCGAAATCAGCTATATTTATCCTGGTTGACCTAACGGCCTGTCGTCAGAAACGAGCAGGGAAGAAATTGTCTCTTTTAAGCGGCCTTTCTCTTCCGAGAACTCACAAAAATGGTACTAAAACCCCACCTGAACTACGCTTCCTAGACCATAATTTGCTAAATTGACCCACAACACGTAAGAGCGGATCACTCCAGACTTCATTCTAATGGGCAATATATAAGTTCCAACACTGCAAGTTAACACGCATTCTTTCTTTAACTCTCTCCTTAAAAAGCTTCCTCGGCCAAAAATACTCTGGCAGTGTTAAGTATTAGCTAAGTTACCCTAACAAGATCAGTGCCAATTTCAAGGTCACTGGCTTTTAATCTTTTGTTTCGCATCAAAGCGCTGCGGATGCTACGAGCTCACAATGTCGGTTCTAGACAACCGCCGCAGAGTCTGGGAGGAACGGCCATGTCGAAGCTGTTCTACAGCATCAGAGCGAGGGTTCATTGGTAAAAAAACACTTGAACAAGACAGCTGCGCATGTCGACAGCCTCTGTAATGCGAACAAGTGCAATATTTGGCAGATACTACTGTGAGTTTGTCTTTGCAGGTTAAGAGGTCTTGAAATGCTTTTTTGAGCACACTACATGAAGTAGCGCTGTCGTTGCGTCATGTGGTAAAGATCATGTGTTCCAAGTGCAAATTTCTTCATGCAGCAGAAAGCTTACATTTTCGTATCGAATTTTGGCACCCCTTTCCAACACTTTCCAGTGAGCGTTTGAACAACGCATAATAACCACAGGTACGTTATGAATTTTTTCACTTTCCAAACGAAGCATACATTTCACTATTGGGCTGGTTTTTTTCCCTCAAGAGAATCGTCTGTTTAGCGCTGACAGTTTGCCGTGGCATCATTTGTCAAGTAGTATTTGCTGCATTACGCCGACACGGTATAGTGTTCGTCAACGTTTACGTGTTTTATTCTCTTGCAACGGTTGTTGTTTAGTCGCGCTCACACTAGGTCCACACGCGGAAAGCCTTTCGGCGACCCCGACTAGTCTCTACTCGTCGACGGATTTCCGAATTGGCCAAACCCGTTCTCACACAACGCCGAGACAAACACGTCGATCGATCGGAACTGTGCGTTGTATGACTGGTTTGCCAAGCGAAGACGCTAAAAAATGTCAACGGACCAGTACTTTGGAATCCTTTGAGAAGAAACAAATTGTTCCACACCAATTTTTGTGCAGTAAGAAAAGCGGCAGAAATTTTTTATTTTATAAAATTTATAAACTTTTTATGTCTATGAAGCGCATGCAACTCAAAACTAGGGCTAATGCAATCGATATTTTGGCTTACAATACAGCAATACAACAGTTTCCACGGGTTTATGCCCTGGAGCTGTAAACAGCAAATGCGTATGCTATGAGCACGGTCGTGTTAAATGTAAGGGCTATCAGTGCAGAATCATAGTTACAGAAGATAATATAGGAAATAAATGATCAATGACGGCCAAAGGTTTCAGGTAAAGCATAAGGCCGCAAGGTGAACTCGCGTGGTGCGAAATCGCAGTCCGAGCCGGGAACGCGGTTGTAAACGCTTTTTTAGACAAAGGAGCATTGTTGGTGGAGATCAGCTTATTGTGTGGCATTCAGGGAACAATACTGCATAACTTGTATTTAAATTATAGTGAGTTCACCTGCAAGAATTTTTTAAAGCAGGTAAAACACACTAATGTAAGCCCCGTTCGCTCGGAATCCGTCTTGTCTACAGGTTATTTCCCCAGACGTACCAGATCTCTCATTGCGCAACAATTCTGAACCCTCGCGCGCACTCCATTTCCGAAGCCGATTCAAATACAGCAGTGTTTATTTTTAACGGTTTCCGAAATTTTGTGGATTGCTTATTCTTTTTTTGGCGCGATGTTCAGTAGCAACTACCTTTATTAGGGAAGCTCTACAGAGTTGCGAGTCCGTTTTTTACAACCACAGGATAGTTATCACTTTTATATGCAAGGCCATTCTCGAAAATGCTACACTACCGTGGCACTGTATGGCCCACTATGTCAAATGACTTGATATTAAAGCAAACGTGTACAATAATTTATGTGTCTGGTCTACGTGATACGTATACATTTTGCCGCGTGCTTCATTCAGAACATTATACATAAACAACTACGCAGTAGTTGCGAAGGCAGGTCATTCTGTTCTACGTCCGAGATTGAACGTTAAGCTGCTTGGTACATACCGTACAACGTACATACACAAGTACACATGAATAGGTTTAGACACGGTAGTAGCGACGTGATACTCCCTTTTGTGTTGAGAAAGAGAGATCCTCGAGGGAGAGGCAAGACGGTGGGGTGTAGGGTCACACGGTTGTCAGAGTGGTGTGACGAGAGACTCGGTCGACAGTGCACAGAACTTATGCTCTGCGGATTTCTCGACGACACAGACGGTTGGTCGATATTATTCGTCAGCTCGTCGTTCTGTGACCTCCGACCGCTGACCTACACAGTGTTGTCCGACTCAATCGCAGACGATCGGGCTAGTCTGATATTCCCCGTGCGGCTGAAGCGCATTACTAACCGGCACATTCGTGGTCATAAGTCCTCCACCACTATAAAATGTCTTTTTACTTCCCATCGATAGCAACCACCACAATGTGAAGTCAGCCGCCCACAAAAACTGGAAATGTTTAGAGACGTCCCCTATGACGACCGAAGCACCATGTGAGAGAATGCTCGTGCTATGCCAAGCGCGAGAAGAATGGTAAAAAAAGAAGGAAGTGTTCTGTGCCTACAATGCGTTGTTTTTGATATACATTTCTTTAAATAATGATTATCGCTTCAACAAAATTCTAAAGGAGGTCATTAGGAACCCATGTCTTTGTTTGGGTACATGTACATTTATGTATTGCCGGGAGGTATTTTAGGATCCATCTACGCTGCTATTGGGATTGTGGAGTTGCAGCTATTAAAGCCGACTTCGAAGCCAAATGCACTGCCATTTTTGATATTTTTTAAAAACTTGTTGTCATAGAATCATACAGAAAAGGCTGTAAGTTGCAAATCGACACGTGATAATGTGCATGTATGCCGCAGGGTATAAACACGAACTGGCAATTTTTAAACTGGCATTCAAGAATGCACAGCGAGCACAGCAAGGAGATAGTTATGACATTGCTCTCAAGCGAAAATTTTTTCAACAATATATTCAGGTGAAAGCAAGTACCCAATCACAAACACAAGCGACCGCGGTAAAAGCAGTGCATCGAGAGGAGCACCACAAAATTCTATGGCCGTCTGACTGCTAGGAATGTCATTTTACCTCACGGTGTTTGCCAGGTTCACTGTCATCACCAACGAACCTATTTTATATCCTTTCATGAATCAACCTGGCATTTCGCAGGTATTTTATTCCACTGTTGTCTTGGTGCTACTGAGCTTAAAGGTGTGCTGCTACTTTTTAGAAATCGTTTTGGAATTTTATCCTACATTGATACCGTTGTGTTTGCCTTAACAAAGGCTGTAAAAAAGACCCTTAAAGTTTGTGTAGAATAACAATAAAAATAATATTAATTTATACACTGAAACTACCCAAAATATGTCCATCACGCCAACCATCATAAGTACCGATCCTGTGACAGAAAACAAAAAGGTCTTCGTTTTCTTCGGGCTTGTTTTTCGTCCGCCGTTGACTGGCGCTTGGCTTTCTTCAAGCGTCTTCGGTCCCTGCTGTGGCAAGCTACTGTACTGTAGTAGCCAGGATCCACACCAGCCTGTCTCAAGACTTCCAGCGTGCGGCTGTTTCCATTGTTGAAGTGACATATACAATCATATTGTGCAAACAAACCACGCGCAATCATACATAGACATCCTTATGGAGTCGCTGCCAGAGCATCCCACTGAAGCATTCATTCGTGTTTTTCAATCTTAGCAACCTCTAAAATAC
Source organism: Haemaphysalis longicornis (assembly GCA_013339765.2). NCBI lineage: Eukaryota > Metazoa > Arthropoda > Arachnida > Ixodida > Ixodidae > Haemaphysalis > Haemaphysalis longicornis. Next base: position 22,775 of record JABSTR010000572.1, on the reverse strand, counting down.
TTTACCACAAACTAATCTAACTGTATTTTTCGTATTTGAGCACAAAGATAACTTTGTTTTTTTATTGAAATATAGGCTTAATTTTCTCAAAATATCAGTTTCGGTTTCACAAATTAGGTTTCGGTTTGAAAGATGCCTACTGGTAGTTGCAGAAAACATCATAACTTCTGAACGGAACCAGATAGAGACACAATTTTTGCAGGAGCCCAATTCCCAATGTCTGTTATTTCTTAAATAGTCAAAATTGAAGTCGCTGTTTTGAGAGATACGTCGTTTTCAAGGGTAGCAACATATCTTAAACATTATTCTTGCCGAGATAAAATTTTCTCCAAGTTCCCTCTAGGCACAACAATAGCTTACGTAACTAAATATATAATTGGACTGCCAGTGCCAACATCCAACAAGAAAAACCCTATAACACAATTTTTTACGTAGATCTCTTGAACACAGGCGGAATTAAATCCAACAAAACGCAACACAGTACACAAACCAAAAGGCAAAGAAAAGAGATACACAAAACTCAAAATAGAACAAATAACCCCGTCGTTCGAAACGGAGGCGCAAGCTGAAATAAACTTGTGGTCATACCTTACACCACGTCTTCATGAACTTACCCTAACCTCATGTGCAGAAACAATATAAATAATTTCCAAGCCCACATGGGTACTTTAAAAGACATTTCTTCTTTTTCAAAATAACAAGAGCAGTATCACTTTCCAGCCCCATTCCAGGAGTTTACACATCCTCTCGATCATTATTATTCTAAGTAGGGGTTCAAAATTGACGCGTTCAGTCAAAAATGCGTAGAAACGTTTTGCATGTAGCTAAAATAGAGCCGGATGGCTGCAGACAAAATTCATGCAGCTACCTCCGAAAATTCGAAGTACAAAAATTCTTCTTGTTCAAAGATTCGAACACCTGGACCTCAATTCAGCACTGATGGCCTACTGTGAACCATAATTTTGTCTAGAGAATCACATTGTATCAAACAAATAAAGACAGGCTTGTGGCCCCTTTCTGTTGAATGCCGGAATTTAACGGCTTTGATGGTCAAAAGCCAGAAAAACACGAACAAATGGTATTAAAATATTAGAAAAGAAGGGGTTGACTGGGTGCACGAACATGGCTTTTCATTGCAAAAAACACAACCCTGAAAAAGCAAGTGATCTCATACAGCTGAAACGTTTACGCGTTGAGTCGCCATTTGACTAAAAAAAGGGCCCATCTCCCCGCGAGGGGGACTCGAGTAAATGGGTCACATATGGGGGGGGTGTATTGCGTTAACGTTTAGTGTTTGGGGAGTTGGTGGTAGTGAATGCGTTGTATCAGCAGCTTCTTGACGTAGTTTGAATTAGTCAAGGGTATAAGGCGCGTTTGTAGTCTTTCATTCTTTGTCGGTTTTGTGGCGCAGTGGGAAGAGCACCCTGTACCTCGCGTTCCGCCCACAGGTAGTGAATCCGTTGTATCAGCAGCTTCTTTCCGTAGTTTGAATGAGTCAAGGATATAAGGCGCGTTCGTAGCGTTCCATTCTGTGTCGGCTTTGTGGCGCAGTGGGTAGAGCACCGTGTACCTTGCGTTCCGCCAGCAGGGTCGTGGGATCGAAACCAGGTGCCGGTAAGTGTTATTTTTTTATATAGTGTAGGGGGAAGGGGTGCGGACCTGTTATTGAGAGCGAGGAGGGTAGCGTGATGCGGGAGAGGGGGAGTGGGGGAGAGGGTGCACCTGGAACGGCGGTTGCAGACGCCGAGGCAGGCCAACCCCGACATCACCGGTTGACATAGTGAGGTAAAGAAATGCTCTGCATTTTAAAAGAAAGCTTCCACGCCCGAATGGCAAGACAAACCTTTTTTCTCTCAATTACAAACATAGCACAAACGGCAGGCGTACGTAACTAAGTCTATATTGCCGTATCATCAAGAGCAGCCAAACATGTAGCTGTAGGCGCTCCTGTACGGATATGTGATCTGTAAGACGTATACCTCATTATGATCCCTGGAGCAGTTCAAATTTAGGGCTCTCAATGCAGAAACAAAAAAAATTATCATCACCGCGTTCCTAGCTAAAACAAGCAGCACATCACTCTGGCCAATCCGTTTCACCATACATACACAGGCACTTGTGACACAGGCACTTGTGAGCGAAATTTAAAAGAGGAATGGCAAGTTCTAAACACCAAGGGCCGTGACAAAGGATGCATGCAACGATACGAATCAACTTACATTCATTTTGTAAGTACCACAAAGTGATTTAGTTGCATGCACAAAACAAATGCACTGCCTCTGTACTCTTCCGTTGTTTCAAAAAGTTTCCTATAGAATTCCAACATGACCGACAAGGTAGAAGAACGCTGAGTTCTCGAACTAGAGCGAGAATTGCAATTCAAACGCGTTACTTCAACGCTGAGCTCGGTCGATCTCGCATTCAAAACCTTATGCCATGCTTGCTGTCGGCCGAGTCGCTGCTATCCATATGCAGAATATTACAGTGTTTGTTGCACATTATCCAGTTTGCTCATCTTCGAACTAACAATATATTTTATGATATTTTGGGCGATTAGAATCGGGGTGGGCACAAAGGTAAGCATTGTTAAAGTCATGACGGCACTGGATGTGGTTGTAGGGGTCTATGGATGACACCTAGATGGTAGGGTTGTAGGGACGCAGCCCCTACGAGCGCCCGCGCACGGTGATTACGGTGAAGTGCGCGCGTCGAACAGCGATAGTGGGGTCAGTGCGTCATGAGCCCATGCGCGCGTGTGTGATGAACAGTGAGACGGGACAAATACGTGTAGTGCGCATACAACCCCGGAACATGCGCACAACCAACGGAGTGGCGTAAAGCGGCGCTCACAGGAGATCCGGGGGGGAGTGCGCACCGGGGCACACGCGAGAGCGGCTGCTACCGCGGGCTGCGGAAGGGACCGACGGGCGGCCAGCCCACAGCAATGACGCCCGGATAGCGAGGAGCAACCAGCGTCCGCGGCGGACGCTCTTTACCCGTCGTCGGCCCACGTGACTGGAGACGTCGTCGTGAGTGTACGGCACCACGCTGTAACTTTCTGGACAAGCAGGGCGTCAACCGCCGCAGTGTTTTCTTTACGCGGTTTCCGTGATTGCTTGCTGTACTCTTTTTATATTGCTCTCAACTTGCTTTGTTTGTTTTTTTCCTACCTTGGTTTTCCCGGAATAAACCGGTGATTTGTTCTCATGCGGATCGGCGTTACTTCGTCGGGCGGGTTGGGGCTCGCGAACCCTTTATGCTCGAAGGGGGATCCTTCAGGGTGTAAGCTTTTTTTTGTGTTAGTCATTATGCTTAACCTCAGCGCAGTTTAGCGTTCGATGTGGCGTTTCTCTTCTCCATTTACTATTTCGTCGGTGTTGTCTTCTGTGGTAGAGTCCGAGGAGAAATTGTATCTGTACCGTAACGGGTCTCTATAATAATAGTTGTAATATAAGTGTTGAAGTGATAGTATAGTTATTACTAATATTTTATGTCTCACCTGAGGGTAACGATTGGCTTTAACATTTCAGAGTGCGAATGGCCGCGGGGGATGTTAAACACCCTTGTTATTTACTTGTCTAGAGAACGCTTCGCGGGAGAGTCGGTAGTGCACAAAAATACGACGTTGCTCAAGGTGGAGTATTGAGTTGCACTCTCTTCATAGTCAAGATGAACTGTCTCAGGAAGGCATTACACCTAAAAATTTCCTATTCCATGTAGGTAGACGACGTGCATACATCTTTAAATCATGTACATTTCGATGTGCCAACGTCAAGTCCAGCTTGGCGTCAAGGACCTTGCCACGTGGGCGGATACGAATGGTTTTGAAGTGAATCGTGCAAAAAGCTCTTGCACTGTGTTTTACAGGAAGTATGGGGTCCATCCGGACCCCGTCATTACTAATAATGGCGTGTCGCTTCAGTGGACAAGGAGCACTGGTTTTAAGAGTTGCGTTTGACCACAAGCTCACATACATTCCTTAATCGACGAACAACGCCCAAATGTCTCTAAACAATGACTATGCTTAAGGTCCTCTCACGCCAGTCGTATGTTGCTGGGAAAGAACTCCTGCTACGCCTGTATACTGCTTGATTGAGTGTTATTCGAGCTATGGCAGCGTTGTGTATGGGTCGGCGACAAAAACTGCATTCAGAATGCTCGACTCAGTGCTGCACTTCGGCTTCGCCTTGCGTCGAGTGCTTTCCGAATTAGCCCGTTCCAAAGTTTGTATGTTGAGTCTAGCGAGTGGTGCTTTCAGGAGCAACAAAAGTACATAGACGTGCTCTACGCTTTTAAAATTTGATTGCTGATTAACCATCCCTTAAAAATGTTTTTATGATATATTAACATGTCTACTATTTTTAAATCACCAGTCCGTTTCTGTGCCGTTCTCACTTAGGGTGAGTCAGTAGGCATCGGCTTTCAACATCTCCTTTTTAGATATTTACACATCTTCTTTTACTGACGTTTTACCACCCTGCCAGCTTCAACCTGTGTCTTGTGCTTGTCTTTCATAAGAATTGATAAAACCAGAATAGCACAAACTGCTATTTAGCGGCACTTGTGGTAAATGCAGTATGAGTATCAATGTGCAGAGTTTTATTGCGACGCATCAAAAACTGCAAACATGGTGTCTTGGGCTTTGTGTCTGGGTGTCATCAGCCGAAATTTGAGGCATGCAGAACCATCAGCGCATACAGCCCAATTTACTCAGCTGAAGCATATGGCATCTTACTCATTGCACAACCCATTCTTGAGCGCAAAATTACAAAGTTGATCATAAATACGGATTCATCGAGCGTTGTGCATGCATTGACATCACACAAGAAATGCAAAAACAGAATTATCAACATGCTTCTGAACACCATCATGTCAATATATGCCCAAAAACTCGTTCTGGTCTTCTGCTGGGCCTCAGGCTATGCTGGGATCAATCGAAATGAGGTTGCTGACGAGAGGGCCGCTCCCGCCGCACTCAGGATCACAGTAGGCGTAATAATAATACCACACAGTGACCTTTAGCCATAAATTCGACAACACCTGCATAACAACGGCCAAGCACGTTGGAATGAGCCGACAGATAACATACTGCGCGTAATAAAACCACACTTCAGACAATGCACTACTGACACACAAAAGATTCACTGAGGTTGCCTTATACAGGTTGCGGAAAGCCCGCCCAGATGAAACAGTCGCTCCTGCTCACTGTATCTCCAACACCCATGTGCAGTATATTGGAACCATAAAATGATATAATGCAAACTAGAAACACCACCACAGAAACATTTTGCACAGCAATAGAGACCATACATTCCACTACACCCATCGTACGTTTTAGGAGACGACCCAATCAGCAGCCACAAGTGCACTTTAAGGTTTGGACGTCACGTTTTTAAACCTTATTACTTATCATGCATGTTGAAACTCTGGCCCTTTACCCCAGTCACCTTCATTGCATTTTATGTCCTTTAACGTGTATTTATGATGTTTTACACTTACTATCACTTCATCCTTATAAATCTACTTCTTCCTCGGTGCTCTTTGCCCTTAGTCGGCCTTCCGCCATAATATCCCGACTACGATTCATCATCATTACCGCGTAGGGGAAACAAGAAAAGAGAACGATTGCAGGGTCCATGCAAAGCAAGTGAAAAGAAAGAAAGGCGTGTATTTCTTCGGTAGTTGTGAATATGAAGGCAAGTTTATTTGGGTGTATGTTCAGGTGGGTACAGCTTTAGCTTTCAAATTGAGTTGGTGAAGAGGGATTTTATTGTAAACGCCTCCATTTCTTATGCAGGGATTTGTTTCCTATTCATAATTCATAATTTTGTGGGCTCGCCAGCGGCAGCGCCGGCAGTATGCTTGACCGCTTCGCCTTTATTCTGCAGGTTTTCGGATTCCTGACGACCCTGAATCAAGACTCCTGAGTATCAACCTGATTCGAGCATGTGCCGACCACCGCTGCGTTATCTTTCTTTGGGAACGTCTCGATCAGCATCAACTGCTACCACACGGATTGCTCTGTCACGCGCGCGTGTGCCTACCGTGGTGTGCTCTGCAGCTGCTTGACCGGAGAGTTACATACGCAAGACCACCTCGACCAGCTAATCATCGACCGTCATCATTCTGTTACGTCATGAAGGAAAAGTATAAAACCCCCGGACCTGGTCTCCGTCGTCAGTGGGCTAGGCAGCGGCTGGCTGCCAGTATGCTTAACCGCTGCGCCTTTATTCTGCAGGTAGGTTATCTTGATCATGCCAAGTGTTTTCACTCTGACAATCGGTGTTTGCTGCTGCTGACCTGCCCACACAATTTTGCCAGTGTTTGCTCTCATGCCGTATATAGTTTACGTCGGCTTCTCTTGAGCGGCGATGGTTGAACTAAATCCTGGCCCCTCTAAACCTGCTGCCGCTAAAGCAAGCAGTAAGGATGGGAATGCTCAGGGACCCACAACGCGTTCTAAGAATGAAGCAAGCACTGTTTTGATGGATGGTAACTCCTCTGTGGAGCAAATCCTTTCTAAACTCCTCGACGGTCAAAGTCAAATAGCCAAAGATATCCTCGATATTAAAAATTTTCACCATACTGTCAAATGCTAGATTGGATTCTCTGGATTCACGAGTTTCGGCCCTTGAATCTTCCCATGACATCTCTGCACCGGTTGCTTCATCGGTACCATTTAGCAGTGAGTTTGCAGCTTTGACACATACGGGTAATAAACTAAGATAAAAAATGATCATCTTGTAAATCGCATGAGACGCAACAACTTAATCTTGCATGACTTGAATGAAGTGGACGATGAAACTAGTGGGAGTCTCCGGGCTAGGGTATCCAAGTACATAGTGATAACTTGCTCATACACTGTCCTTCCATTGAACGTTGCCGTAGTCTAGGTCGGTCTCAAGTCAACCATGTTCTGCCCATCATTATGAAGTTTCCAGACTTCAGCGATAAAATTACAGAGATGAAGAACGTCTCAAAGTTCAAAGGATCCGACTGGTGCGTTAAGGAATATTATTCCCTAAGTGTGCGCTCTGTCCGAAAAAAGCTCTGGGATGCTTCTGCTTCATTTCGTAACAGCGGGTCTGAAGTACGTTTGCTCTTCCATAAACTTTTTATTGATGACATTCAACTTACCCTAATGCAACTTCTAACACGCTTGTTAAAGTACCCTCCCGTCAATCTTCACGTCACCCTGCACGCACTCCTCAATCTTCGTCCCCTCCCTGACTACCCCACTGTCCATGTAACGACCTAACAATTTTCAATGTAAGTGCAAGAAGTCTACTCAATAAATTTCCTTAGCTTTGTCTCTCTGGTATCCACGTCATCCCCGCACATAGTTGGTGCGTCTGAATCTTGGCTGCATGAAGGCGTTTACGAATCTGAGATAACTCCACCCGGGTACGTCCTAGTTCGTAATGACCGACAGAACTTCAAAGGCGGGGGTGTGGCTTTACTCTGTCGGTCCGACTTGAAGTTCTCGATTTTGCCTGTGCCTTTAGATGTTGAATCGGTGTGGTGTAAGCTTTACTTAAACAAGCATCATCTCATGGTTGGTGTCTGCTACCGCCCACCTGGCACCTCGTCGATCATATACGCAATCCTAATAGTTATATTTATAACCACAATATCGATTCATTTAATATTATCTGTATGGGAGATTTCAATGTACCCGGAATTCATTGGCCTTCTCTGACACCTTCCGGTCGAGAACCTGGCCTTGGTCGAGAGCTAATCAATTTTTCACTGTCGCATGACTTGGTGCAGTTGTTTAGTGATGCAACTCGACTAGACGCACTTCTCGACCTAATGTTTGTAAGCTCTAACATTGCAGAAGCAGGATTTATATGTGAAACTACCGAAGGTATATCGGATCATAAGGCGGTTCATCGTGACCTTGTCTTATCCTATGCTCAAAACCTTGTATTCGTCCACAACATTCCCGGATTTTAATCGTGCTAACAATACTTCGATCTTGGTGCCCTTGCTGATGCTTTTTCTCTGTTTCAATCCACGAGCACCAACTGTGATGTAGATACTCCTGTGACGTACTTTGAAAACATTGTAAATCTTGCATTCATCATTTTGTTCCAATAAAAAATAAAAAAACGAATAAGAATCTTCTTTGGATGAACAGAGATTTTCTTCACCTATCTCGTCGTGTACGCAGGATGAGGCGTAAAAAGATCCTTAATAAACCTGATAGTGTGAACGAGTTCCAGAAAGGTAACAAACAACTTGCCACAATGATGGCTTCCGCAAAACATTTTTTCCTTGTCACCCAATACCATTCTTTACTCAAAAGTAATCCTCGTAAATTCTGGACATCAGTTCTGCCTAGTAGCTTCTCTTCCTCCTCATTCTTGATTAACGGTGAAACTATTACTGATGACCGAGAAAATCTCCCATGCATTTATTACTTACTTCCACTCTGCATTTTCCGTTGATAGTCATGTTACCCCTGCCTTTACCTCTTCTTCCGATATCGGCCCAATTTCTGATGTAACTATTAGTCATGCTGGTGTGTTGAATCTCATTCTGAATCTAGACGCAAAAAAGGGAGACGGTCCCGATGGTATTCCAAACTCCTTTTAATTCGGTATGCGTTATGGACATCTCGTTACCTTACCATTGTATTTCAGAAGTGTTTGTCCCTCAGGTATTTTTTCCGGTGCCTGGAAATTGGCCAAGGTTGGGCCGATTTATAAGTCTGGGGTTCAGCAGCTTTTGCCAAACGATCGTCCCATCTCGCTAACATCACATTCCGGCAAGTTTTTCGAGCACATAATTTATAAACATATAATCGACTTTCTTGAGACTAACAATGTTTTATCCAATCTGCAGCATGGCTTCCGAAGGGACTCAGCACTTTAACTCAACTGACAGATGACATTTCTTCAAGTCTTGATTGCGGCCACAAGGTCGACGTAATATTTGTTGACTTCGCAAAGCTTTCGACACTGTTCGGCATTCTAAGTTGCTTAATAAACTCGGTGCCATTGTAAAAAATTCCAGTCTAGCAAACCTAATTGCCAATTTTCGGTTGAATCGCTCCCATTACGTTAGCTTTAACTTTGGCTATTCACCTGTAATTATAGTCACATCAGCGGTACCACAAAGTCCCTTCTTGGTTCTTTGTTATTTTGTTTATTAATGACTTGCCACAATCTATTACCTTTAAATTACGTCTCTACGTCGATGACTGTGTTCTGTACAATACCATTACTCCGTTCAAGATCACCATCTTTTTAATGACTCGTTTAGTGCCTTTTTCTCTTGGTGTGATACATGGCAAATGAATATCAATTTCCGTAAAACTGTCTTAATGTCCTTCACCACCAGAACGTAGACTTCCGTTTTCAACTACTCTTCCAATGACCTAATGCTCAAAAGGGTTAAAGATTATAAATACCTTGGTGTGATTTTCACTATTAACCTCTCCTGGTCTAAACATATCAATTTATTCTGCACCAAATCTCTTAAAAAACTTGGTTACCTAAGACGTGCTCTCAGAACATCCCCACAGAAACTAAATTACTAATGTACAAAAAAGGTACAAACCACTTATTCATCCTGTTCTTGATTATGCCTTTAAAGTTTGGTGTCCTTACAAAAAAGGAGTAATAAAACAAATTGAATCCGTGCAAAAAAAAGCAATCCGTTTCGTTTGTCGCCGCTATAACCGCAATTTTTCGCCTACATCAGCCTTTACAACTTGAAATCTTCCTTCACTCTCTACGCGACGCGATATGGATACGCTCACATTCTTGCACGGTGTCGTTCACTCAGGTAACCGCCTTTCTGATGACAGCTATCTTACGTATGCAATGCCAACCGTAACGCGAAATAATCACGCGCTAAACCTCGCCCCATTTCATGCTCACACCAATGTATTCAAATTTAGTTTTTTTTCCAAGAACAACAGAACCGTAGAATTTACTTCCGGGTTAGATTAGGAGTGCATCGATAAATCAATTTCTGCCTTTTCTTGAAAGTCGTGCCTAATTAATAGTTCCTTGCTCTGTTGTGCTGGTATGTGCGCCCCATCTTGCAGTGCCCACTCATTGGATGTATAACAATTTTTCTGTGCACATTTGCATCGGGATTTTGTTCTGAATGGAACTGCCTTGTGTGTAGTGTGTATGTTGTATTTTTTGTTCCCTGAAGTGGTGCATTTGTAATCACTCCTCTCTATTTCACCCACTCCTGCTATAGCCATTAAAGGGCTCGCAGTATGTGAAAATAAATAAATAAAAAAATAAATAATGGACTGCAGTTCTAGAAGCAATGCTTAAAATATTTCCACGTTGCGTATTTAATACAAAAGGCTAAACCCTGATTGGAAGATATCCTTGCATTGCTTTAGTATGGCAACGGCTTGCAAATGTGATTAGCATTTATTAGATCAATTTGGTTTTCGGTCTGAGAGATCCATAACTTGCATATTTTTTTTCTCTTTAAGAGGTGTAAATCGCCCTTTAAATCCCGCCTCTTTTTATACACTTCAAGTATTCTCATTTAAACCCCAGCAGTGCCCAAATGAGGAAAAAATGGGCGGCGTGGTAATTCTGTGCAATTTGGCGTGCATGTCTTCATAACTTCCGCCAGCTTACTTGCTCCTTTGTTGTGTGCGTAAATTAAATTTTAAATTTATAACCATCCTGATTGTTAATAAATACAAGACTGCACACTTTTTACTTTTATAAACCAGAACCTAGAGCTCCAAATCAAAAAGCAATTGTCACAAAGATTTTGCATACTAAATGCGATTAAAACAATGATTCTTTCGGCTTAACTTTGAAAGAAAAAACTGGCTAGCTAAACTTATCAAAACGATGCAATATGTAAATACGTACCGAAATCAAAAGACGCGCAGGTAGAATATTTGTTGCCGCAGAAATATAGGTGTGTATGAAACATGCAAAGGCAAATATTTATAAAAAGCGTAGAATATGCACTCCCTTTTTTTCAAGCCTTGATAACCATTGCCATCTCCACAACAATGTGTATAATGGAGTGCGTTCGCATCATTAGTGGTTAATTTCCTTTATTATCAACGTGAATTTTTTGTCCAAGAAGCTTCAGAGTGTACTTCCTTGTTCAAAAAACAATACAGGCTGACACGAACAAAACATATGTCAAATCTTGTCGTAGCATGTGCGGAAACTGGTATATATAATTGGCGCCCTGGCACGAGGCACCTTGAGCAATCTTGCTGACGGTATTCGCAACACCGCTGACCCCGAGTCCCCCAACATAAGCTGTAACCTACCGTGGTGATCTGTTTCTAGGTGAAGACTAAAAAACACTAATGGTGGCCGTCGGACCCTAGGTCAAACTGCGGCGGATGGGCTCCCTGTCTGTTTATCAGACAGGGAGCTAGGGGACCTCTTCAGCTATCAGAATAAGGCTGACGAAAACGTACCCCTATTCCCAGCTTTTATACTATGCTATATAGTATTTTCTAACCCCCCCAAACGTAATCTGTCCCTAAAAAGGGGCCGCACCAAACTATTTTTTCCCCATAGCCATCGTTAACGTTTCCTAAACCGGATCATTACTCTCGATTACTCCTCACGGTATCCCTCAGTCGAGCCCACCCTCTCTGCATGCACCGCCGTCAGCCTCCTTGATCGCAAAATATCTTGAAACCATAAAAGAAAATCGTATAAAGCCAAAAAACAACAAAATGGTGAGCTCCTAATCGAAATAAATGACAAGCAGCAGCCCACAAAGATTCTTGCTCAGAACACACTGGCTTACCTAGACTGGCTTACCTAGACTACACTGGCTTACCTAGACACACTTCATCGCAGTTTTAACAGCTCGCAGGGTGTGATATCGCAGATTGTCAAAAGACGTCTCTGTTATCAGAAACAAAGTTCCTCTCGGCAGCCATAGGCACTTCTGAAAGCGCCTCACTGCAGCCTTCTGGCGTGGTACTGTTCACACAGGCATGGGGAGCAACATTCACCTCAGTCTCAGTTAGGAGTCTTTTGGACACTTTTAAAGCACAGAATTCGGGTGTACCGAGGGCCATCAACCTGCCCTCGCCAGGGGTATTCTCAGCATGCTAACGTCCATGTGGCTGGTCTGCTGCCGTGAAACACTCACAGCGTTCATGCCGCTGAACCAGAACCAGAACATTCAACGCTTGGCTCTTCAAATTCGGCTTCCTCCTCACTTAGCTGATGAAAGCCCTTTCCCTTTCCTTCTATCTTACGTGCGCACTCATCGCTGCGTGCGATGCGCGTGTCTTGCCTTCCACGTGCGGTTAGTTCCATTCTCTCTGCTGATTTGTAACTTTCTTGGACACGACGCGGCTGTGATTCCTCGTATTCTATATTTTCTTGCAGTATTCACTTTGGTGACTCAAACACCTCCGCCTCTCTGCGACTCTCATTTTCGATTATCTTAACCGCCTGCTCCTTCTTCAACCCGTGTGTTTGAACTAATAACAGAAGATTTTCTCAATCCATTCTTCTAAGCTGGCGAGACACGTGACTAGGCCAATCCTGACAGTTGGCATGCCAGGATCCTAGCAAGCTCGCCATTTATTTTGTCACGCATCTCGACCGGCGGAGAAGAAGGAGACGGGCAACAGAGGCAGGTTTAAAAAAGACATTTATGACCCAGCAAAGCTTGAAGCAAATAAAAAACAGTTAAGAAACTCACACACACGAAAACTCTATCGATCTCTAGATAATGAAATATACATAATGTCCACAAATACCCCTGCCTTGGAAGCTCAAGAATGTCCAAGAAGGATGTTGCGCTAGCAACGAGTAATACGTACTTCATGGGTGTCGACGTAAGAAAATCGAAGAATCGCCCGAAGAGCTGTTACCCGCATGCTGTTGTGGTGATGTTGTACAACTAGTGTAGGCCGGCTGAGATTCCTGAGGATGTTCACGTTGGCGTTATGGGGACAGTCGTAGCGGAGGAGGACGATTCGATGCCGCTTACCGAGAACACGCATCCGTCGCCGCCGGAGCCGGCAAGACGTGTGTCGGCGAAGCGTCGGGAGAACGGAGCCGAAGCGTCGCCTGCCCGCACCCGTCCAGGCTTGTGTGGTGACGTCGTTGTCTTCAGTCACCTTACCACCGGCTATTCCGGACCCCGGGTTCTTCCTCCGGCTTTGCCTCGATCTCTCTTCTTTCTTGTCTTCCTCGATCTTCGTTGCGCGGATCTTCTTTGATTTGTGACAAATAGGGGGTGCCGAGGGGAAGGACACCGTAGTCCCAGCAAGGGCTTCCACCGCCACCGCACCGCTCGTGCCACTTCTGTCACCCCCGATGCCCTCGGAGGTGGCGGCTCAAACGAAGGGTCCCCGAAGGGGTCCATGTACAGGGGCCCGGCCTGTCGGGCGGCCCTCTGACATCTGACGAGGAAATGGATGTCGGCCCGTTCCTGCCTGAAACTCGGCCCATAAAGCGCCCTCTGACGTCCAAGCCTGCAGAAAGGCCCAAAAGCCCATCCAAGAGTTACAGCCCCGAAAGACGACAGATGAACACACACACACACTCGTCTTTGTAAATGGAAATAATGGGAACAGAAAACATCATCCAATGGAACTGCAGTGGCCTCCTTAAAATATTGACGATATGTGTGAGATGCTGCATTCCAACCACCCCAGTATCATATCATGTGTCTCCAAGAGACTCCCCTCAATTATAAACAAAAATTCTTAAATAGGTAGAATGTATTCCGTAAAGACCAGCTTGGCTGCACACACTCGTAAGGTGGTGTGGCCATGGTTATTAGCATGCCACCTTCTCACTTTAAACACTGTCCTTGAGGCTGTAGCAAGCCGTAACAAATTTAATAGGTTGATAACGGTATGCTCCATTTACAACCATTCTGATTTGCCATTTCTGAGCTCTCATTTCGAGGCACTGGTTAACCAGCTTCCCGAACCATACATTCTGACAGGCGACCTTAATGAGCACAACTTTCTTTGGAGCTCCTCCCGAAGGGACTCCCGAGGACGCCTGATAGAGTAGTTCCTTACATCTTTTGGAACATGCCTTTTCAACAAAAAAAAGCCTACATATCATAGTTTAAGGCAGAATACATACATCTTAACCTGGCTATTCGTTCCGAAGTTCTCTTTTTCTTGTCTTGAGTGGGGCGTGGGCACAGGCCCGTATGATAGTGACCACTTCCCCACTTTCCTAACATATGTTGGTGAAGACCCATGCAGTTCATCTTCCCACATCAGGTTTAATGAATCAAAACCAAACTAGAGTACATTCACAGAAACATCTAATCTACACCAAACAAGCATAAAAACACCTACACGTTGAGGAAGCAGCCCAACTCATCTCGGTGCTATCCACGACGCCACGGAAAAGTCCAATCCCCTCAGTGCCTGCTCCCCGCACAACCAAAAAAAACCGTGCTGAAATGAGGACTATAGGAGGCGCGAGAGGCCCAGCACAATGCTTGGGGTGTTCCTTCGCCAGTACCCCACGTCAGATATTCTCATTTCTTTTAAATGAGCAAAGGCTTTCGGGAAGCAGTGTGTCGTGAGGCGAAAAGGGACAGTTGGCGTACCTTCCTCACTTCCATCAACTCATACACAGATATACACAAAGTCTGGACACGAATACGAAATCTAAGAGGTACAACAGACACACAGCCGGCTCCTGGTTAGTAAAACAGGGGAAACTTTGAAAGACCAGAATAACACACTCGCAGAACACTTCCAACACGTGTCCAGCTCACCACACTACACTAACACATTCATGCAGCACAAAATATGTTCAGAGAAAAAGCTCTTACATGAAAAAGACAATCAAAAACTTCTTACAACTCTGACTTCACACTATATGAGTTAAGGTAGCCCTCCGCGTGTGCAAACCCACAGCTCCAGGCGCAGATAAGATTACATACACCATAATACAAGACCTCACACAGACACTCTTGAGACACTCCTACACCTATACAACAAAATATGGCTTTGGGGGCAAATTACAAGGTATTGGAGTGAGGACGTTGTAATTGCTTTCCTGAAGGAAGGAAAGGACCCTCCTGTACTGCAAGCTATCGACCGACCTCCCTCACAAGCTGCCTGCGCAAGTTTCTCGATAAGATGATCAAAGTAGACTCTTTACTTTTTGTGTACAATGGTCTTCACGAGAGCTGGCAGGCTGGCTTCAGGGCGGGTAGATCCACCAATGATTAACTGGTTGCGTTGGAATCATATGTAAAAGATGCCTTCATCCATAGCCAGTATTGCATAACAGTCTTCTTCGATATAGAAAAGGCCTATAACAACAAAATATGGCTTTGGGGGCAACTTACAAAGTATTGGAGTGAGGCCGTTGTAATTGCATTCCTGAAGGAAGGAAAGGACCCATCCTGTCCTGCCAGCTATCGACCGACCTCCCTCACAAGCTGCCTGTGCAAGCTTCTCGATAAGATGATCAATAGTAGACTAATTTATTCTTTGTGTACAATGGTCTTCTCGAGAGCTGGCAGGCTGGCTTCAGGGCGGGTAGATCCACCAACGATTAACTGGTTGCGTTGGAATCATATGTAAAGATGCCTTCATCCATAGCCAGTATTGCATTAAAGTCTTCTTCGATATAGAAAAGGCCTATGACACGGCGTGGTGGTACGGCATCTGAATGAATAACATCAAGTCCTTTGGTGTCTCGGGCAACATGCTGAACACCCTCGCTAGCTAGATGTCGGAAAGGAGCTTCGAGTGAGGGTTGGCAGCGCTCTTTTGAATGTATATGTGCAGCAAAATGGCGTTCCTCAAAGGGGTATGACGAATGGTACACTATTTATTGTTGAGATGAACTCGCTCCGGAAGGCATTGCCGCCAAAAATTTTCGGTTCCGTATATGTAGATGACATGAAAATATCGTTTCTTTCTCGTAACTTCTGACTTTGTGAATGCAAAGTCATGCTTGGGGGAACAGATTTGCTGGCTGGCTGGACACAAACGCGTGTAAATTGAACCCTGTACAAAGTACCTCTGTTGTATTCTCCCGGAAGCGCGGATTCATGCGGACCCTGATATCTCTATTAATGGTGTAGTAATCCCTGTCAGGGGGAACAAAGTTTTTGGGCCTAATATTGGATAGTAAACTCACATTTATCTCTCTCTTGGAGCAGTTGAAACAGCAATGGCTAAAATCAATGAACATCCGTAAAGTCCTGTGACACCAATCCTACGGTGCTGACAAGCAGTTCCTCCTGCGCCTGTATACTGCAGTGCTAGGATCTCGTTTGAACTACGGTAGTGTCGTGTATGGGTCGGCAACAAAAATGGCGCTAAATTGCTTAACACGGTGCCGCATTTGGGGCTTCGTCTTGTGTGTGGCACCTTTCGCACTAGCCCCGTTGAAAGCCTTTATCCAGGGTGTCGGAAATGGCCCCGATATAACCAGAGGACATACACCGACTTGTTGTATGCCTCTAAAATTATGTTTATGACAAATCATCCTTTCATTCAATCATTCATTATGCATTCTCACAGCAGCTCTTTTCAAACCATTCATCTATTTCGATGCCCTTCCCTCTCAGAGTGAGAGAGCAGAAGCTTCTGAACTAGCAGTGTCTTTTTCCAACATCCAGGAGACACCCATCACGGATTTTATTGGGCCGCAGCAAGTCCGGCCAGTTTGTTGGGACCTGTCCTTTTCTGAAATTTGACAAAAACAGGGCACCACGGTAGCCATTATGCAGCATATCCTCTTCCTGAAGGGGAAGTATCAGTGCACAGAGGATTACTGCGACCCGTAAAGACAGCTACGGCTGTGTTTGTGCTGCGCATAAACCAAACGCCAACGTGTGTCACAGAAGGAACTCCTGAAACAGCGCTTTTACGGCTGAAGCACACGGCATTTTACTTGCTTTAATCACATCGTACATCAAATTAAAATTTTATATTGTTTACAGATTCTTATAGCGTTGTACGTGCACTTGTGTCTAAAATTGTTCAAAAAACGATGTAATCAATACTGTGTTTACGGCTCTAATATCAGCATACACCTCACGTCTCGAGATAACGGTATGTTGGGTTCCTGGCCGCTGTGGAATACTCGGGAATAAAACCTCAGATCAAATGTTTGCTGCTTCTACACTCGTGAATACTGTTGATATAACATTACCCTACACCAACATGAAGCTACACATCTGACAACAGCTTCGCAAAACATTTTCAAACGCACTGGAATGAAAATAGAGACATCAAATTACACGTAACAAAGACATTTTCGGGATCATACACTATGACATACGCAGCAGATTCACAGGAGTTGCACTTGCTGGGCTACGAATAGGGAAAACACATGTCACACAGTCGTATCCGCTTTTAGGGTCTTCAAGACCTGTGTGTGGCCTGTGGCCGGTGCGGAAAGGCCTTATTTGTAGTTCACATATTCATTCAATGCAAGGAACGCGACACCACAACCACACAAACACATCAGAGAACTCTACAGACAACATATCCCGCAACACCAATCGTTTTTTTGAGTGACGGTGCCATGTTTTCTGTGAAACGCGTGTTTAAGTATTTGTCATACGTTAAGTTTTTTAAACCTCATTTTCTTTTATGGATAATCAAATCTCGCGCGATACAGCAGCCATCACCATTATCTTTGTTTGATTTTACTATGTCTGGTTTGCAAGTTTTTATACCTAAATTTTTGTCGTAATCCCTTCTCTTTATAAAATAACTTCTTCTCTGGTGCTCTTTGCCCTCGTTGATCTTGCAGCATTGACTCCAACCATCATTTTCATCACATTTTAGTAGTAGCAGTAGGCTCTAACTAAGCCATGTGGCGTAGCTGAGTCTACTTTGTGCAGTGCATACCGTTTGGGCGCATCTTACTAGCAAAACCTCTCTGATAATCGCATGTTTCTTGTCGACCCTGGAATAAGGGACAAGCCAGTCTATGTTGTAAAAAAGCTGAATAGTAGGACTGAGCTTCAGAATTTCGCCCAGTTAGACAACAGGAAACTTATCATGGTGCAATATTTATTACAATCCGCTTTCAAATATATTGACCGAAACCACAAAGGAGTTGGTAAATGAAGTAGAGCAGAGATAGATAAGGTAGTAAGGTACGTCCCCACAAAAGTAAAAGTCAAATTACCAAGACATCTCAAGTGCGTCGATAACATGTTGTAAGAGCATCCACAAATAAAGTACCAGTGACATGGAAGGTAAGTCTGCAAACTCATCCAATAACATCAGCACACGAGGTACCAGCGAGTTTTCTTAACAGCGCAAACAATATTCAAATTTGTAGGTGTACTAGCGTTGCCCCTTTTATATATTCCCACACCGTAAGACTCATGTTTTTCGGACGTCGCAGAGATGTCAAGGGTTTTTCTAGGAAGTGAGGTATTATCCATCACTAACTTTCAACTGGTGTCCGACGATGATTGAAAGCTTGCTCACCATTCCGCGTGAACCCGCCACAACGCAAGAAATAAAGCAATTTGAAGCGCTTTGCTACACGCAGTAGCCATTGCTTTTGACGGCAATATTAAGATAGACGCTCAGAAGATAACCAAGATGTTGCTCTCCATTACGCTGGAAGTATGGGTTAGTTACTCCCCTTATCTCCAAACACCAGCGGTAAACACTATCCCGGGAAGTATGTCAGTATAATCCACTATTTATTCCACATGCATCGAGCAACATTTAAAACATTCTGCAGCTATTGTTTTGCGTTGAAAAACGGCAGGACAATCGTCCTTCTTTTTTTACTTTCCTACTTAGACTTTCGTTTTTACCAATTGGGCAATTTCTCACCAGTGTCCAAAAATAAATTTCGTAGATGCCTCACTGAAGTTACGTTAGTAAAATACTGAAAGGAAAACATAACTTGTAAGTTAGGTTTAGGGTGTTCTCTGAATACAACATTGACAGTGATACTAGCCCGGTTGTGTTAGAGAAAACTGCACAAGTTCACGAATAGCATATTTGGCGGTGTTCTGTCCAGTTGGCCTAACGCCATTAAATCCAACATCATTATCATCATAATTTGCATTGAATCATGTTTATTTCCCAACCATGTTGCAAGAAGACCAAAAAAAGGTATTGAAAAGCGTGAGGAACTCTGGCCGCCTTACACACAGAAAAGCAAGTTAGGCATAAAGATAGAATTTTTTAAAACATATGTGACGGTAGTTAGTCTGGCCAATTCTAGAACCCTTTTGAATATTTTTGCTACCTTTGCACTTTGCATGCTACAGGGAAAAAGTCCAGAAGACAAGCTGGAAATAAAATTGTGTGAGTTATGGCTTGATAACATAGATCACATACTTGAGAGGGTATTTTTTGAATACCGAACGCATCAATTGCTTTGCTGTTACGCAATTTCAAGCATGCCGTGATAACATCGTCTGTCTCGACTGGTTTCAAAAATATTGTTTTTCGTTGGGTAGGTCATATAGCTGAACTCATCTTTTCTATCTCTCTTGTGGGAAAAAATGAGAAAGCAAACCGCGAAAGCGCTGCCGAGTGTTCTCCCAATTAGCTCTTTACACTCTTCTACGATTTTTTAACCGTTTCTTTCGAATTTCCAAGTAGTGAGTTAGGGGTCTTCCAAGAAATCTCAATGCATCAACCTGATTAATATAACAAGTAATAATACAATCATGTTTTAATCCTGGAAGCCATTTTCTAAGAAAGTTTTTGTGTTGATTAGATGTTTTATTGCCTCAACTGAATGATTTTGAATGAACTGCTTGTACAATTGGTCCCGTTTTTGATGAGGGCTTGAAGTGGCTTGGTTATCCATGGCCTCCGACCTTGCTTTGGATTGTTATATGTTTTAAGAGGCAAGAAGGTGGAGTAGTATGCTTGGAATAACCTGCCAAATTCATCATATGATGTATTTGGGTGGCTTTCTCTTAGGTCACACCACCCATTCCCATTGTAATATTCAGGTCTGTAAATTTGACGGTGTATCGACACTATCAGGACTGTAATCTGAACTCTTTTTCCTTTTTTCATTGGAAATTGAATTTTGGGTAATTGCTTATTATCGGTAAATGATCAAAGAGAGCACGGATGACAGCACCAGTTGTTACACAATACTTGAATAGATCTAAACCAGGCTGCCATTTTATAGTGTGCCGCGTAGGTATGGGTAACTCGTTTTCACGATTACGGACGTGTAAAAAAGATATCAAATAGGGTTTTATGCATGCACCTATCAACCATCTTGTTATTATTGACACTTCCAAAAAGAATGACATGACTGGACTGATATTGACGAATTCTACAGCTCTATATAGAAAAAAAACATGGCAATCATAACAGGAGGGCGATGGTATGCAAAAAAGGGATGTGTCCACATTTGCCCGCGAAGCCTTTGGGTATGTCCGTAGAGTCACTACATATATCCTGATTAAAATATCATGCCTGCAAATCGAGCGTAACAGTTCTCCGAACGGAGCTTGCCACTCGAACACTTCGAGGTTGAACTGTGTGGGAATCAAGACACATCCCTGAGGACAGCATGGTTAGTGCCGTGTACTGATTTTGGGTCATCTCTGATCATTAAAAATAATCACCTCGAAAAAGGTAACTAGGCAGCCATTAGTAGACGTGACGGCCGAATCGCAATGCCTGCAATGATTTAAAAATGGCATAAAGATGCACGTTGTGACACGCTCATTTCCTGTCTAGAACCAGGGAAGGGTATATGTGCTTGAGGCTTCTCTGCTGCCGCATTTAATAAGCAGGTCAGTGATGCAGTGGATGGAAGAACGGCCACGACGAAAAGCAGTCATTGCTTCCGGGGAGATGTATTAGTGCTCGAGGAACCACTTCAGACGTGTAAAGAATATTTTGTTCTATAAGCTTTCCTGCGCAACAGAAAATATCTATGGGTCGGTATTCCGCAATATACAGCAGAGATCTCCCTTCTTTCAGGAGCGCAATGAGTCGGCTAGTTCTCCTATTTTAGGGCCTGTGGCATCACGGCATAGTTCGTTAAAATGTTTTCAAAGGGTGTGCCACGCGTCGTTTTCAAGGTGGCAGAGAACGTCATAAGTAACCCCATCAGGCCTAGGCAATGATGATTCTTTGCAGAGAGCCACTTCTGCCTGGAGTTTTTACATCAGAAACGCGATGTCCGTCCGAGAATCCCGCAATGCGGGAATATAAGTGGGAAGTGATAAACCACAAGAGCATGTTCCACTGGCGGCCCGAACGCTGAAGTACACTGCACGCTCTAGCTTTGCGCGGATCTGGTGAAAAGACAAACCCTTGAATGAGGTGAGCTGTGCCACGGGAGTAAATTACCCATCTCGCAATTCCCTTATCCCAGACAAAGACCTACGACAGTTTAGCTATTAAGAAAAGCACTTCTATAGGTTGTATCGCAGCGAAGCCACTGAAGAATGACCAAGAAACCGCTGTCGTTTACGAACACAAAGAAAACTAAGCTTTTATTCAGAGGCTTTCATATATACACACAAATTACACTGGCGCCACTGGAGTCCTATAAAGGCAACATAAACCGAAATTGAAATCGAAACCTAAACACTACTGTTTCCCTTCCTTCTCTTCATTTAAAGATCAAGGTTAGTATTAGTGCCCCCCACCCCCACGAAAAGGCGCATCCTCGACGCCATTGTGGTATCGCGGTAGAAGCCGCAGTAGAACGGCCATGCAACCACTGTCGTAGATGAACACAAAGAAAACTGAACTTTCATTCTAAGGAATGCAAACATACCAACAAATCACACTGGCGCCGCTGGCGTCAGAGAAAGACAAGATAAAATGAAGTGAAACAGTACACTATCGTTGTGCGTGCACTTGAATAATGCATCGAGATCTCCTCTGCGTCCGGCTGGTATCTCTTAAGTCTTGAACAGACATCGTTCATCTGTATCTTACTTAACCGCACCAAAGGTAGCTCTAAAGTGATCCCGCTCACTCTCGAACAGTGCTCTTTTAAAAGACAGTCTCTTTAAAGACTGTGCTCTTTTAAAAGACAGTCTAAAAGACAATCTACGAGGGTGCTTCTTATAGCAGACCCATGATCTCCAAGCTCGTCGCTCCAGAAAAATGTTCCATTGGGATTTACACAGTGACAAATTCGCCACCCTAATGACGTCGTGTCCGAAGAAAACTCCGCAGCTCAATATTCTAATTTGGTCACGCACATGCATTTTTATGCCAGCAAGCCATTGTGTATGGCGGAAAGACGTCTCGACACAAACGCTAGGTACAAGAAACTACCGTAGCTTCTTCGACATAGAAAAGTTGGCCTTGCATCATTAAGTAAGCCTAGGCCGTGATTTGAGGGAAAGACAAAAGTCTTGGGCGTTCCTGTATATGTTCGAGCTTTCTCAAAGCAAACGGTGCGGAATAAAATTTCGAGCAATCACTTATAGATCTGTCATATTGATTATGTCATCCTGACTGTTGTAAATTGAAACCCGAGTTTGGATGTATGTATTCTGCCCCAATTGTGAAGGTGAGTTGGCGTTTGCTCATGGTCACACCATACGTACTCTTTGACCCTGTGAGTTCTGCAGGATGGTTCACGTAGGTTACCTACTTCTTGACGAAAATAGTGACTTCTTGGGGACATCCTTGTGAAGCTGATTAAAAATGTTCATTGACCGATAGCATAATAGCTATATACAGTTTCGGTACAGATATAACAAAGGTGGATGTGCACTTTATTAATAGAAAGTTGTGCTGTGTTGTGGGGTGTTTATTGCACATAAGCAACTTAAGCTATCATGCGCCAAACAGAAGGTTTGGTGTATTTGGGGGGTAATAT
>JABSTR010000571.1:0-32181 GCA_013339765.2 Haemaphysalis longicornis | reverse complement strand
GAGACCAGTTCTCAAACCGGGCAAGTTCACCACGGACATGAACTCCTACCGACCAATAACACTTTTGAGCTGCGTTGGCAAGGTTATGGAGAAGATGGTTTTGGAGCGCCTGGTCTGGGACCTTGAAAACAGGGCAGTATATCCACCACAAATGTCGGGTTTCATGCGTGGAAGGAGTAGCATGGATAATGTTCTTATGTTATCACGGGACATAACCCAGCAGATGGCGTTAAAGAACATTGTCGTAGCTGTCTTTCTGGACATCAAAGCTGCCTTTGACAGTGTTGCCCATGATGCTATTTCCCGAGAAATGACGGCTGCAGGTATCAGGGGGCAGATGTTTACGTGGCTAAGGGACTACCTTCAAGACAGGACTGTATATATGACCACTAGTAGCGGAGATACCACCCGTCACACTATAAGACAAGGTGTTCCGCAAGGCGGTGTCCTTAGCCCCACTCTATTTAACATCTGTCTTGTTGGTCTCCCAAAAGTATTACCCTCTGGCGTGAATGTATCATTGTATGCTGACGATATATGTGTCTGGTGCTCAGGGAGAAACCGCCGAAGCATACGAGCGAAGCTGCCACTGGCGATCCGACGATTGGTCGAGATACCTGAAAAATTGTGGACTGGTTTCTTTCTCCTGAAAAATGCGCTGCGATGGCATTTACAAGACGCGGACATGTCTCGTATGCCCTGACTGATAGCAGGCTGCACCATACCATATGTACGATGTTCATCGATTCTTAGGCATTGTATTTGACAGGTCAATGTCCATGGACTATCATACTTCGATGCCTCAAAGACAAACTACAGTCTTTCGTGCACATCCTACGGATGCTTGCAGGCACTGCATGGGGTTGCTCGGTTGCTTCGCTGCTACGACTCTACAGGGCACTCTTTATGGTCTGCTTCGCTACAGCCTGCCTACCCTCGGTTCACTGTCCAAGAGCAACGTCAATCAGCTAGAGGCACTACAGGCGCAAGCTCTGCGTATTTGCCTGGGACTCCCTAAGTGCACTTCAACGTCCGGGACACTTTGTGAAGCGAGATGCCTCTCAGCCAGGGTACTATTAAGACAAGAAAATATCCGTGTCTGCCTCCGCCATGTTAGCGGTTCATTTGCCCATCCTTTGGCAGATAGCTCCAGAAGTCATGTGCAGGAATTCCTGCCGGTTTACTATCAACGTCCTATTAGACCCGAGTTACCACCTTGGCACTTTTCTACGTGGTCAATAACAACAACAGTGCCTGGAATCTGGAAAAAGTCAGCGATGCCTCCACCAGGCCTTGACCTACTACACACTTCAGCATATATCTCGCTGCTATGGCGGGTATACCCACGTATATGCTGATGGGTCCGTGACTTCTGAATCTTCCGCCATAGGTGTATGGGTGCCATATTCGGTGGTCTCTGTGAGCCAAAAGCTCAGCCACAAGACATCGGCTACAAAACCCGAGCTGGCAGCATAAGAGCTGCGCTGCAGATTGTCAGGGACTGCCCTCCAAAACCTTGGGTAATTTTCCTGGACTCCCGCTGTGCGCTACAAACGCTTCTCAAGCGTGGAAGTAATCAGGTCAATATGATACAAGAAAATCAACGTCATACACACTGAGGTACTCCGCAAACGGGCACACTATTTCTTTGCAGTGGCTGCCAGGACACTGCGGTCATCACGGGCAATGTGATATCGGGATCGGCTCGCACGCGAGGGGCCATTCCACGAGCTCACCAGTACAACTCCCTTTATCCAAGGAGGACGTCTAACGGAATAGCCCACAACTCTTGGATGGCGCATGCAATTGCAGCACTGGCGGAACCCGGACCTGCAGTACGCCCCCCTTTACGCTATCGACCCGCAGTGTACGTTTCGTATACCTCACGGTTTATCGAGGCAAACAGAGTGTGCTATACAATCGCCTGCGCCTCAAAGTAGCCTATACAAAAACCTTTCTTAACAAAATCGGTCTGATGGCATCACCTCTGTGTACGCTTTGCGGTGTACGAGAAGACACAGAACACCTGTTCTCTGCGTTTGTCCACGTTTTAACTCGGCGCGAACGACAGCGCGAAGTTTATTGGCGGGCGAGAACTGTCAGCATGGAGGACTTTTTCGGCCCCTGGAACAGCGAAGACAGGGCGGTGCGGGGTTTTAAAGCTATCGCTCGTTTCCTCGGAGACTCTGGACTCGACTCCAGCCTGTGACTGTCTGTGACTTTTTTTTGTTTTTTTTATGTGTGTTCATGTGCCTGTCTGGTGGAGTTTCTTTCGTTTTTTTTTTCTTTTTCTTATTTTTATTAGTCATGTAAGCATATAACCCTCATCACATGTTCACCAACCATCTGAAGTAGCAAGCCCAGCATTATGCATGGCAGACCTCTTCGGTCTCATTAAATAATTTTCTCTCCCTCTCTTCACCCATAGGGATGTCAATACGAATGGCTAAAGGCAACCATAGATGCGGCTCTAGAAGACGCTAAGACACACATAGTAATGTCGATACGAATAGTAAAGACAGCCATAGAACCGGCTATAGAAGACGCTAAATACCCCAATAGGAATGTCGATACAAATAGTAAAGACAGCCATAAAACCGGGTATAAAAGAAGGTAAGGACACCCATGGGAATGTCGGTACCAAAAGCTAAAGACAGCCGTACAACATGCTATAGGAGAAGCTAAAAGCATTCATAGGAATGTCGATACGAGTCGCTAACGACAGCCATAGGAACATCTACAGCTAATTGGGCCAAATAGCTAAAGACAACCATAAAAAGGCTTTTCTTTACCCGACCATACAATATTTTTGTATGGGTAGTCCAGGAATAAAAGGTCCAAATTTTGATCTTTAGTCTGTTCGCATACTTCATCACTTTGCGAAACACAACACAGAAAGTTGCCTGGTGTACACTGTACTTTACTTTATACCATCGCGCTGATATCGTTTCCACACATTTCTAGAGGCCATAGATTACTGACGAAGTAAAGTATACTTGGGAACACTGAAATGGCTTTAGCACGCACTCTCCAGCATATGTCGCCGGGAACCTCGGTAGCACAAAGAACAGAATTTGCGAGAAACTACGCAGAACTACCATTCAGTGAAGAAATTGTAATTTGTCGTCTGGCGGCGCCGAACTTCCGAAAACGTTTCACCCTCCCTGTTGAGCAACACAATCAAGAGCGGCAGCATCACAAGTGTAAACGGAGCAAACGTTCGTTCAAGACTGTAAGAAATAACATTGCTACCTTGTTTTGACCTAGTTTTGACGCGTAGTCAAAGAAGGTACTAGCATGTTAAATATTGGAGTTCTATACTGCCCTATATAAATTCCCCATTGTGGTTCAGGAAAGTAGGTCTCATCGGGCCTCAAGTTGAAATCATTCCTTTAGCGGGGTAAATGCTAGCACACCAAATCCTCGCGTTTGTTATTCATTTGTCAGTAGGGAGGACAGGGCTCATTCAGCATATATTATGAAGCAGCATTTTCCAAAGCAGGGTGGAAGCCAACCGCAATCGAACATCATAGTATGCGCCTGTCTAGAAGCATTTATTTTTTTACATATACCGCCTGCTAAGTCTGCCAATGAATCTTTCCCGCGTTCTTCGAGATCTTCCGATGTTTTATCCGTGAAGTTGCCTATATTTTCGGTGCACTTTAGACGAATGTCTTGAAGATAAATGAAGCCAAGTGCGCAACAAGGTCAGTCTCCACCTTTTAACTTTAGTAGAAACACATGGACAAGCAAGCTTCAAGTAGGACCAAAGCAAACTCACTCGGAAAGAGGTCTCCAAAGAAGTTTTGTACCTGGGAACGCAATATGGAGGTTGCGTAGAGGCGGGGCGTTGGGCTGGCAGCACTCAGCGGTCCCAACGAAGCTCTCTGGGCCCCTGCAAGCGTCTGCAAACTCCCGCTGATGCAACTTCGACCCCGACAGCTGCGGCTACATCGGCCATTGGAGCCTCCAAACACACCAGCTTCAGTAAATACCAAAGGTGATGCCCTAGCGCAGCACTTGCACAGTAAGGCTAGCTGAAACCTCCGAGACCCGTCTAGTAGCTATCTTGTCAGAGGCGGCATGCAAAACATCACACGTTCCGAGCTTGGGATTATTTTATGGGGTTATGCTAATAACAAAGCAACTGGCGTGCCTGATACGTGCATTTCGCCAAACGCCTTCTAATTGAAGCGCTCTTGATTCACGACTACGTGAGATGGAAAATTTCGCCGGATGCTTACTTCAGAATGCAGCTCGACATTATTATTATTATGTTATTTTACTTCGAATACACTCAAAGAAAATACATAGAAGAGGAGAGTGGGGGAAATACACAACAACAATTAGGAAAGATGCCGTTCCAGCAGCATCTTATGAGCACGTACTACCGCAGTAAAAACACCTTTAATCAGGGAAGTACGAATTCAATCTTACTGATGTAACGTGAAATGTGTGGGCAAGGTATGAAAGAGGTATTGGGATCATAAATAAGCTGACTTGTGGTTTTGAATCCATTTTTAGCATTCATAGGAAAAAGCTAAAAGAAGAATAAACACTGAACAAGTTGAATTTGCTAATAACAGCGTTGTTATGGGGAGTTGTTGCTTCCTTGGCCGTCTTGTGACACTATTACACATAGCTGAATAAAATAAAGAGGGTTGGTAACCGTAGTAAATTGAGAACAACAATGGTTTTGTGCGTAGAGGTGCGCTGTATGGTAGGATCAACTAATTTGGCGTTCTTGGCAATTAGGATGCGAGGACTTAGGAAACAGCGGAGCTTGTATTTTTCACTAGCTTTAACTTGGTGTTTCATAGGCTTGCCGTTCCTTAAAACAAAGAAGGTTAAAAAGCGAAGCTTTTTCCTGTGAAAACTGAGGTAAATCTTTTCCAAAACCCACGATTATAAACAAAAACTCTGCCAAACTCCGAAATCAAAGCCTACATCAACTCAGTCCTGGTCAAAAGCCACTGCCCGCGCTAAGACCACAAAGTAGGTGGTGCACGTCCGGAACGCGGTGATAGCGGAATCGGATAAACGCCCGTTTCATAACGCAAGTGACCCAGGTATGGTATTTAGAAGTTTTGTCGGTTTTGTGTCCGTTTCAAAAGTTCGTTTTGAGCGAGCCCTGAACAGCTAAAAGCTAACGTACGGATGTCGCGCAACGCAAGCACAACGGAGCGACTACGTTGAGCCGCGGCTTCTCGCAGCCGACCACTCGAAGCAGACAATTTTGAGAGTCCGAATGTACCGGTCATCGCCTCGTTGTTGGCTCGCCGTGAGAACAGGAGAGAAAGAAATAAGGTTGACCCGTTACAAATGCCTCCGTTCACATAAACTCATAAAAGATAGTTTAAAATAGGTTTGGTGGTTTAAAATGGGCTTGCAAAAAAGTACCCAAAGCCAGTCTATATATTGGATTCTATCATCATCATATCATCACCACCATAATCATCGTCAGTCTATGGCGGTGGTGCTTTATTAAGAAGGCAGTAAAGAGCAAAGAACTGGGGATATTGTTGAACTTAACAGGGACTTCACCCAGTCCAGGGAAAGGACAGGGGGTTCAAAGAATAGGAAAACAGAAAGTGAGGGAAGAAGGAGGTGAGTGAGGTACAATCTATGTAGCGTCCGTCTTGCCCAAGGCTCGACGGCTACAAACGATGCACAAGTCCTGTATCAACCAGGAAGTTCAGGAGGTGCTGGAAGACCTCCCGTCGGGAGGCATCCGGACCCGTACAGAAAAGAAAGTCTTCCAGCTTGTGGCTTGGTGCACCGAGTCGCTGGAGGGCGGCCCGGAGTACCTCCCTCGCTGTGTCATGGTGGCGCCAAGATCACAGTAAGTGCTCTCGCGACTCGGGCTCTGGGCAGTCGGCGCAGGTGGGGGATGCCCGGCGGCCTTGGTGGTGCACACGAGCTCCCGCATTGCAGCAATTAAGCCGCAGGCGAAGCCGGAGCGACCGGGCGTCTCTGCTGATGCGTCCACGCAGGACCCGGGGGGTTTGACCACTGACCACTCGGGCATCTGAATGCAGGGCCTCCACCTTCGGGCCTGAATTGTCCTTGCAGCGTCGAATGGCACCACGTCCCGGGAGGCTGGAACCCCTGCATGATGGGCCCTTGGCCAGGGTGTCTGCTTCCTCGTTACCCATGATATCCACGTGCGATGGCAGCCAGTGAAGTCGCAGTGTACACCCCTGAGCCTCCACCGCATGAAGCTTGGCCGCCAGCGACCGCTCTACGTAGCCGCTGGAGCTGCCTGGCTGGTTAGCAGCTCGCAGACGGAGGAGGGCAGACCGGGAGTCAGTCAGGATGATGGCCCCTAGGACCTGGGTCCCCTGCTGTAGAAGGTCCGCGGCCATGTGGAGTCCAGCCAGCTCTGCGTGGGTGGATGAGCCCGGGAAGGGCAAGCTGTACACCTGGCTGCTGCAGGTTCTAGGGCTGTGCAGGCAGCTTCGTCTCTTCCCGTCGACTGTTGCACGGAGCCATCCGTGTACACCTGCAGAAGTCCGGCAGCATCGTCCTGCAGCTGGCGGCCACCTCCTGGTAGATGGCCTAGGGTGGAGTGGACCTTTTGCTACGGACCCCCCGGTAATGTGGTGGTGATCCGTAGAGCCTGCCCCGTGCCTGAGGGTGGTGGCTTAATGCGGGGCCGCTGCGGTAACGAAATATGGCCCTCTCTCGTGGGTACTGAGCGGCAAGCCCATTCGAGAGTTGGGCCGGCTGCGGTAGCGCTGGAGGAGTGCCGTGTCATCCGATGTGCCCTGCCGGAGCGGGATGTGGTGGAGCCCCACCTGCAGGGCCCGCACCTGGATAGGCCAGGAGCCTGCCTCTGTGTACGTCGCCGCCACTGGAGATGTGCTCGGAAGGCCTAGGCAGAGGCGGATAGCCCGGCGCTGATCCACCTCCAGCTCCTCCCACCGGCGCGGCTTGAGTTCCACCATAGGCAGAGCTTAGAGCACAGCGGACGATGCCATCCCGTCGAATACACGCAGGGCCACGGTGTATGTGCAGCCCTGGCCACACGCCAGCAACCTCCGGACGCGATGAGGATCCTCCTTGTGCGTTGCCGGAGCGCCTTCACCACAAGTAACCAGGACAACTGGCACTCGACCAGGATCCCCATATACTTGGCCCTGGTGCACCACGGAAGGGACTGGCCATTCAAGGTTAATGGCGGTGTCGCCTTACGTGTCCTGTAGCCCCTCGGGTGGTAGACCAAGGCCTGCGCTTTCGACTCGGACCGCTACAGGCCACGGCTTGTCAGGAAGCCGGCGACCGCCCACAGCATCCCCTGAAGGCACGCTCTTACCTTGGAGAGTAGCCCCAGATGGCGATGTCGTCACTGCAATCCCTACTGGACTGCTATCCCTACTTTAAACGGAGGCCCAGCCGGGGTGCAGTCCGGGAGTGCAGTCAGGACGAGGTTGAAGACAAATGGGCTGAGCACACTCCCCTGAGGAACCCCAGAGCTGGCATCTCTTGGGCTGCTGGTTTCTCGGCCCACCTTGACTCGAAGGGTCCGGTTGGTCAGGAACGCCCTCACGTAACTCCGGAGGTGCCCCACAACACCAATGCCGTCCAGAGCCTCAATAATAGCCGTGTGGGGGACGGAGTCAAAGGCCGACTTCATGTTTAGTAGGAGTAAGAGGGCCACCTCCTCGTCATGGCGGGCCTGCTCAAGCATAGACACCATATACCCTAGGAATTCCTCTGGCTGCGGTGGCGCCTGAAGCTGCTTAGCTGCTCGTGGAAGACACCCCGACGTTCAGCAATCCACTGGAGGCGGGCCAGGACAATGCTCTCCATCGGCTTCCCCGCTGCGGACGTCAGGGAAACCGGCCGGTGCGATGCAGGCTCAGTGGGTGGCTTACCGACCTGAAGCATCGGTATGACAAGCGCCACCCACCAAAAAGGGGGAAGGCTGCTCTACCTCCACACCCATTTGATGAGCTCCAGACGCGGCTCTATCAGGGTGACGTCCAGGTTCCAGAGCATCCGATACGTCACCCCGTCAATGCCAGAGGCACTCCGCCATTTGGGGCATCGATCCGGGGCTGCCCGCAGCTCCCGAGTGCGACGTGGCCACCCCAAATGGCCACCACGTGCGGGTCCTGGGATCGCCGGCATCACGTGCAGCTGGGCCGCAGTGGCTGGTGAAGCTGGGGTGACCTGGTCGGCTAGCCGCTCTGCCAAGGCCTTCGCAGTGACGCCCAAAGAAATGGCAGAGGCTTGCAGAGGGCGCCAATTGGTGATGGCAGGCTGGAGCAACACCCGAAGACTCTCCAGGCCTTGGCTGGATCCCTACGCCAGTCGATGGAAGAGCAGAGCGACTCCCAGCTCTGCCTCCGCCGCTGCTTAGCTCTTGTGCACTGCGCATCCACCTGCCGGTACGCTGTCCAGTCTTCCGGGCGCCTGCTCCGGATGGCCCGCCGTTGCAGCTAGCTGTGCCTGGCCCGTAGTCTCAGGAGCTCTAGGTCTGGCAGTGACGTGCAGAGGGGTACCTCCCCCCGTATCTTGGCCTTGTTTGTGCTCCGCACGGCAGCTGCCAGGAAATCAGGCTCTGGGTCCTCCAGACACTTTGTCATCTCCTTGTGACGGCGTAGACCCTCGTGTCTTCCCGCCTGCGGTCGCTCCTAGGGGTGACCAGGATGGGGTAGTGGTCCGACCCCCCTTCCTAGTTGCAGTTTCCCAGGTGTAGGCACACCGCTGGAACAACAGGGTAACGTCAATATGGGACAGCTGAACAGTGCCGGAGGGACCAGGGCGGGTGAAGGTGGGGCTACCTGTGTTGGCCACGAGCAGGCCGCAGGCTGCGGTAGCATCCAGCAGCTCTCGTCCCCTGCGGGTGCTGCAGGGGCTGCTCCAGGCTACGTTGTGTGCGTTAAAATCTCGGCACACCGCAACGTCCGGGCAAAGGGGGAACCGCAGCCGCCCTACTGCTGTGGTATCCCAGGGCCGCGTTGGTCGGATGCATGCGCTGGCAACAGTGGTATCCCTGGCCCCAATGCGCACTCTGACGGCGGCGCATTGCACAGGGCCATCCACGACCAAGGGCAGGTCCACTAGAGCACTGCTGAGCACAGCCCTGACGTAGACAGCTGCCTGGGAATTTCCTGGTGGCTGGCCTGCGTCTTGGCATAGACATTTGGTGCAGGAGTGCAGAGTACAGCTGGTTGCGCTGGCGTGGCACACGTACCCCGGCAGGCGCAGGGAGCAGCCACAGACATTGGTCTTCTGCAGCGCCAGCACGTCGTAGTGCTCCGCAGCAGGTGCTCTGCCAATTCCGCATGAAGCGGAGCCAGGTGGTTGCAGTTCCACTGCAGGATGCTTGGCCTGCTGGCCTGTCCTGCAGGGTCCGACCCCCAGCCATGGTTGGGGGCTGGGAGTTAAGGTGTGCCATGGCGGCAGTGCCCGCCCGGCGCGTGGGGTCCTCAACGGGCAAGCGACCCACCACGCTGTGCACCAGGGCCAGCAAGATGGGCACTAGCTGCTCTTGACAGGTTGCGGCTGAGGCCGCGTGCAGCCTCCCCACAGCTGGCTGTGAAGACGGCTGGGCAGGTGGGGGCCTGGCCAGCTGGCGTGGTTGCGGTTGGCGTCCCTGGGTAGCTGGTGGCTTCTGATCTCCCTGAGTGGCAGGAGGCTGCTGCAGCTGGTGGCTGGCCTGCTTCTGGCTGGAGCGTCGCCTGGCCATCGCATAGCTTGGTTGCTGCCCAGTGCAGACCCACGCTCCGGCCTCACCTCGGGTCAATGGCTGCGGTGCGCGTGCCATAGCTGTCGCCACCTTGCGTTCGTGCTGCCACCGGGGGCAGCGGGGGTCGGTGACTTGGTGGGGGCCACTGCAGTTAGTGCAGCGTGGGGTAGAGGCAGGCCACCTCTGTGCAGTGTGGCCTCCACCGCAGCGAGCACACCTCTGTTTTTCCCTGCAGCAGGCTGTCACGTGGTCCAGTCGACCACAGCGCTCACACTTCGTGGGCCACGGCCGACATCCCCGCACCGACAGCACCAACTTGTACACAGCCACGAACGGGGGAAAGCAAGGGGCAGCAAACGTGAGCAGACAGCCCCATCAGCCTTCCGTGCCACACCTCTAACCGCCACCTCGCACTCGATGTTGGCCTGCCTCTTTTCAACGGTGAGCTGAGGGTGTACGCCCACTGCAGGGCAAAGGCCTCTCCTACAATAACCGGATGTACGTCACAATGAAACGGACGCAAAGCAGACGAACTACAGAATACCATGAAAAGCTTCTGTTTTCTTTCAAACTGGCTGCATAATGTTGTAGGTCCCCGCCGCTGCTATCCTCGTACCGCTCGGGCCTATGGAGTGGCCCAGTCGTCCGGTTTCCGTTTTCAAGGCGTAAAGGTGCTGTGTTCAATTCGCAGGGCCTCCCTAGCAGCATTTTATTGCATGAGGCGGGCACTCCCAACACCTGCACGTGGGCTCCTCGCGTTTTCGCCATATTCCCTCACATTTCTTCGCGTAGAGTTTCACCCCTCTCCACATCGCCGAGCGGTAGTTCAAACGGAAAGAAGAAATCCTGAACAGCTTCGAAGGAACGCCAACCTTATGGACGTCATGTAAATGCAGATGAACGTATGGATTAGGAGTAATTATGCCTTTCCAGGCATGATTCGAGAATAAGCATAAACGTGCAATTTATTGTCACGCCGCCAAAAATGTCAGATAAGTTCATTTTCATTCTGAAAAGGTGACATTCTCCCGCTGAAACTTGACAAAATACCGTAGCCGAAAGATGTGTTGTAAGAGTGGGCGAATGATGGCGCCAGATCCCATAATGGTGAATCACTGCCCTGCACTTTCGAGAGATTTCAAACGAGCCATCATTATCATCATCATGACCAGCCTATCTACGACCACTGCAGGGTAAAAGCATCTCCCATTAACGTCCAAGTATCCCGGTCCAGTGCTAACTGCGAATTAGTTTACAAAAAAATTATATAAATTCTTAGACAGAAGACAGAGAGAGAGATGAAGCCAGTGGCAACGAGAGAAAGGAAAATGTTTTTAAGTTGGCTAACCCTGACAAGCGACATGGCGCACGTTTTCAGAAGTACGAGTCCTCCGACATGTTTTATGGGCAAACTCACCCGA
This sequence comes from Haemaphysalis longicornis, assembly GCA_013339765.2. Lineage (NCBI taxonomy): Eukaryota > Metazoa > Arthropoda > Arachnida > Ixodida > Ixodidae > Haemaphysalis > Haemaphysalis longicornis. The sequence goes on along the minus strand of JABSTR010000571.1, from coordinate 21,063 downwards.
ATTGAGAGCCCTACTTATCAAACTAGTTTACACGAACAATTCCACTACCTGTTCCTGCCCCCACACGGGGCACCTTGGGGCACCCGTGGCCGTCGGAGCCAAGGTCAAGCCCCGTTTGATGGGCTGCCTGTCTGTTTACAAGGCAGGGTCTCCAGGACCTCTTCAGCTATAAAGGTAAGGCTGACGAAGAATGACGAAGAAAGTACCCCGTCCCCTCCTCTATTCAATTGCATATGGTATTTCTAAAGACCGCCAGCAAACGTGACCGGTCCCTGAAAAGGTTGCCCCACTGAAGTTTCTTTTCGTCATTTACCTTTGATCTCGCTCCAAAACTTAATAATTTCTCCCGATTTTAGATTATGAAATCTCTGGATAAGTCAACACCAATCACCTCCCAGTTTCTCTGATTTCCAAGTTTCTACAAAGCCGTACCATTAAGTCATACAAGGCGAAGAAACTCGCAAAGGAAGAAGTCCTGATTGAAGGAGAAAACAAGCTACATTCCTCTAACCTGCCCGAGCAAATGCGCGTGGTTGACATCAAGATCACCCCCTTCGCAGCCTTAATAGCTACCAGGAAGCGATCTCTGATAAGGATCTTATAAGTGACACCATAGCCGATCTGCTCGAGGGCGTTCGTGATCGGGGCGTGACGGCAGTGAGCCGAATCACCATACGCCGAAATGACGAAGTAATAGCAACCAAACACATAATGTTGACGTTTGACCGCTAACACTTCCTGAGTCTGTCAACGCGGGCCTCATGAGATGTCCGGCCCGACCCTGCGTGCCAAACCCAGGCCACTGCTTGAAGTGTCAGTGGTTTGGGCACGGCACAACCTGTTTCCATGGTAAACTGACGTGCGCAAAATGAAAAGCGCAAGATCACCCAACTGACAATTGTGAATCACAGAGCTTCACCTGTGCGAACTGGCAGGGACCTCACGCCGTCTATTGGAGGAGTTGCGAAAAGTTTAAGCTTAAAAGGCAGATAATTACCTTGAAATCAACGCGAACATCACCTTTCCGAGGCGCGACAGAGGTTCGCCTCGTTGGCTCTCGGGAAACACGCCAGCGCAGCCCGCCGGGGGCGGAGCGCGTCTGGTTTTGGCTGAGACTCAGTACCGCGACTCGGACTATTACCCTCCACGCCTCTCCCCTCTTCGGCTGCCTTTGGCAGCCCAGCAACTCGCCACCACACCGCAGGGAAAGCCCGTAGCGGTTGCGGTGGCAGCAAGCACCGAAGGGACCGCTCCTCACGCCTGTGCTTTCCCGGTTCCCTGTACATCTGCAGGCACCTTGGAAATGGAAGTCGAGGGGACCTCAATGGCTCTCACCTGCTCCCACCGCCTTCGCCACTTATGGCGCTCCCAACGCCCGCGGCTGTGACGGCTGAAAAGAAGGGCACTCGCAAGGTTGCTACGTCTAGGTGGCCCGGTCGCTCGGAAACTGCCCGGATGTTCAATGAGGCGAGGTACATCGGAACCTACCTATCTGTTTCGCAGTGTAAGGAACGGGTATCTTCATCCAAACGTCCAAAGGGGCCGAAAACACGCCCTCCGAGAGTTCAAGCCCCCAAAGACGAATAATACAAAACAGTCAAGTAGCTCTGAATACTTCATTTTGTGAAGAGAAACATAACCCAAAGAACTGCAGAGGCCTTTCCAAAACTCTTGACGATATATACAAGATACAAGGCCTTTCCAAAACTCTTGACGATATATATTGAATGCTAATCAACCAAGGTCATGTGTCTGCAAGAAACTCACCTTAACATTACACAGACAAACTTTCTTAATAGATATATGGTATTCAGAAAGGACAGATATTGTTGCACACTACCGGTGCTGTTGCCATTGTCACCGAAAATTCACTAGCATGCAATAGAATCATTCTAAATACTGTCCTTGAGGACGTAGCGATTCGCACAATAATCTTTATAGGTTGATAACACTGTGCTTTATTTACAATGTTCAAGATTTTGCACTTTTGAGCTCTGATGTCGAGGTGCTCGTGGACCAGCTGTCCGAACCCTACATCCTAACAGACAACGTGAATGCACACAATTCTCTTTGGGCCTCTTCTCGCCCGGATGCCCGATGTCGCCTGATAGAGATGTTTCCAGCATCCTCTGGAGCATGCATTCTCAAGAACAAACAGCCTACATACCACAATATAAGAGAGAACAATACCTCAAATCGATTTCGGAATTGGGTCGGAAGTTCTCTTTCCATTTCTTGAGTTGGATGTTGCAACTAACCAAAATGGCAGTGACCACTTGCCTACCTCACTAACATACTTATATAAAGGCCTTAAGCGTCCACCTTCCCATAACAGATTCAATAAAGCCAGAACAAACTCGAGGACATATACAGAAACATCCGAATTACACACACATCCACAACACACCTACACGTAGATGAAGCCACCCAACTCCTCACGGCGCACATTCTCGACGCCGTCGACAAGTCCATTCCCCAGGCATCTGATGCTCCGTGCAACGACAGGGGACCCTGGTGGCATAAGAACTGTAGGTGACTGCGGGAGGCCCAGCACAAGGCGTGCGGTAACCTCCGTTGGTACCCCACGTCCAATAACCTTGTATTGTTTAAAAGGGCGAAGGCACTTGGCAAGCGTGTGCGCGAGAGGCGAAGCAAGACTTGGCGCAGCTTACTTACACCCATTAACTTATACACAGACACACACTATGTATGGGCAGGAATATGCAATTCTAAAGCAAATCAGACACACAGCCTGCCCTTGGTTAGTACAACAGGGGACACACCAGAAGACCCGGCTAACAAACTCGCACAACACTTACAACACGTTTCCAGTTCAGAAAACTACACAAACGCTTTCCTGAAACATTAAACCGCTCGTGAAAACAAGTATCTCCGTAACACTAACGTCATAATAGTATTGCAGTTCTTAATTTACACTGCATGAGTTGAGGGCTGCCCTGAGCGCATGTAAACCCTCAGCTTCAGGCGCAGACAACATCGCATACACAATATTACAATACCCACAAGCATACACACTTGAAACACTTCTACATCTCTACAACAAAATGACTTTCGGGGCACACTCCGAAGTCTTTCAGGGAGGCCATAGTAATCGCTTTCCTTAAGGAGGGAAGGAAACATCCTTTCCTGCAGGTTATCGACCCGTCGCCCTGACAAGCTGCCTGTCCAAGCTTCTCGCGATGATGATCAAGAGGAGACTCGTGTACTTTTCAGTGTACAGTGCTCTTCTCGAGAGCTGCCAGGCAGGCTTCAGGGCAGGGAGATCCACAAACAGCCAAATCGTCGCTCTTGAGTCTTATATCACTGATGCTTTCTTATATAAACAGTTTTGCGCAACGGTCTTTTTTATATTCAGAAAGCCTATGAAATCGCTCGGCGATGCGGGATATTTAGTTACCTAAAAGCATTAGGTGTTTCGGGCAATATGTTTAACACTGTTTCTAGCTACATGGCGGAACGAACCTTTCATGTAGGAGTTGGCACTTCTAAATGTTTGTGTGCAGGCAAATAGCGTGCCTCAAGGCGGCGCTTTTATGTGGAAATTGTTCCTAGTCAAGATGAACTCACGGCACTGAGAATAGTGTTTCTAAAAACATTTCCTGCTGAATGTATGTAGACGATGTGCAAATATCTTAGAAATCGCGCAATCTGTCAATTTGCGAACGCAAAGTTTAGCTTGGTGTCAAAAAACTAGCTGGAAGGCAATTTAGGGCAATTGCGTTGTGTTTTCCAAAATGCGTGGGATCTGGCCTCATCCAGACATCAAACTGAATGGTGTCTCGATTCCGGTCAAAAAAAGAACACACGTTCATAGGTATAATTCTTTATGAAAAACTTTCCTTTATCTCGCATATGAAACAACTAAAACAAGAAAAAATCACGTATCTGCACGAAGTGAACCATGACGAGGAGCGAAACACTGGGGATCGTTCTTACCGTAAATCACCCGTGACATTGCCCACTCACACATGTAAATAAGTGCCAACGCGTGTGTACAGTACATACTACGGGTAGCTTGCTGTCGGCGTTGCGGTTGAGCCGCTAGTTCCCGAGCATTCAACTCCGAGTCTGCTCGACGTTTTTGCCGTTTTGCCACCGCTTCCCGAGCTCTCGCCTCCGTGGTAGCCTGTTGTCTGCGCAGACGTTGAGCCGCCGCATTCCTCCCCTTACGTTCGTTTTCTTCCATGGCAGAAAGAGAATGTGTGCTCTGGAACGCGCTTATATACGCATTTGAACCGCTGCGCTCTCTCTCTCTCTAACCTTTTATGAACCATTTATTTTGTTCTTGTTAATCTTTTGTGAACATTTCGTTCACAGATGCCTTGATTAACACATCACAGATGTTTGATGTTCACAGTTGTTTGAAATATTACCAGTTGCCTCGATTTATTCTTTCCGGCTAGCTTGCACTTACCGGTCTGCTATTCGAAACTCAAATCTTTATTATGTAGCATTACTTATTCTGGAAGACTGCCGCTACATTTATGACATGAGAACACATGACCCATGGATTACCCGCTTTTGCCGCACGACATATGGATCACTGTCTGCGTCATTTAACATTGCATTCTTTTGAAATAAGCTATCTACAGTTGATATCGGTGTTATAACTTCTTCGACGCGAAGCCTTTTCATGTATGTTTTATCTATGTAACTGGGAACCGATGCCAGTCAGTTACATCGGCTGTCTGATCTTCTGCTAATATTGATTTCTGCCTACATTGCATTCATAAAGTAAGTTGTTCCGTTTAATACAGAGAACATGGTCACTGCTTTAACGGCTAGCAATTTTTCCGAGCACCATAGCTTGCATTCTCTTGTTTCCTGCGCACTTGCAATACACCAGATCATAGCTGGGACATTTTTCCCTTATTTATTTTTCCAGTATTGATCGTATTTTCAGACAACTCCGAACTGTTGTCCACCTGTTACGTTGGCTGTCAAACGTAATATTCTGTAATATTATCTGTAATATTGTTTAGTATAATCGTATTGTTATCGTATTTTATCGTATTATCGGTCATATTGTTTGATTTTGTTTAGTGCAGTGATATTGAACAATGGCCTAGCGCATGCGCTCTGCGGCAGTGGCCAGCTATGTTTCTGTATGCTATGTTTCTGTTGCGCTATTTCAGTTGATAGCGGGTGTTGTGTCATGTACTGTTCCTTGCTTCTGTTTTTCTATGCCAAAATGTGTGCACCTCATTATTTACCGCTGCTGCACAATTCTGTATGGGGGGGGGGGGGGGGGCTTTGTAAAGCTGCTAGTGCGCAGCTTATTTCCTCCGCCCTCCCTTTCTTCTTTTCAAATAACAAATAAAAAAGATTGATTGATGGATCATTGAACAGGGTGCTGTGCCGTAAGCACGGACGCCAGGCGGACAAGCCTCGCCCATAAAGGGCTTCGCCCCTAAAATTTCTTAAAACAAAGAATATTTGAAAGGTCCTGTCGCCTCATTGGTATGCTGCTGACAAGCACCTTTTCGTGTGGGTGTTTATTTGCCTGGTAGGCTCGCGGTTGGGTAATGGGAGTACCGTGTACGGTTCAGGAAGGAAAACAGGTTTAAAAATGCTTGACCCAGTGCAGCACTTGGCACTTCGTCTTGAGTCTGGTGCTTTCTGCACTAGCCTTGTGCAAAGCCTGCGCACCGAGTGTGACAAATGGTGCGTACGGTATTAGCTGAAGCATGTCACTTTACTATATGCTTTTAGTTTCATCAATGTTGCACCATCCTATTAACTGTATAATAAAAGATACATCCACATCTGCATTATTTTTAAATCCTTAATCTATTTCTGCACCTTTCTTACTCATGGTGAGGAAAAAGGCTCCTGAACTTTGTCTTGCTTTTAGACACCTTCAAAACATGTCATTCGTTCTGTAGCCCCATGGTATCTTCACCCTGTATTATGCGATTTTTGTTTTAACCAATTTAAGAGACACAGTATCCATAACTGCCATTTTGTAAAATTTGATTTATCTCCGGGAGAAATATGGGGCGGCAATATTTTTTTAGTGATGCTTCGAAAACGTCCATTGCGGTGTGATGTGTTGCACACGGACCCAACTTCAATGCTTGTAAAACCATCAATGTGAATTGCAGCATCTTTACGGCGGAAGCAGATGGTTTATTGTTGTTTTAAACCACATTACCTAACATAATATCGCTAAGTTCATCATTTTGTCCTATTGGTTTGGCGTCGTGCGTACATTAACACCCCAAAGGCCTTCCAAAATTGATGTCGTCAATCTCGTGTTTAAATCTTTCATATGAGCATTTGCGTCAAATCTGAATGCGGCTGTCTGCTATGTTCCAGGCCATGGTGGGATTGTTGCAACGAGTTGGCTGATGAAAGGGCCGCTGCTGCTGTGCTCAGAAACACTCTAGACACAGCAACAGTACCCTACGTTGGCCTCAAGCCACTTATGAGACAACACCTGCGTAGAACATGGCAAACACACTGGAGTGAGCAGACATACATCAAACTACGTGTAATAAAGCCGCACTTGAGATAATACACAACTGACTCACGCAACAGACACACGAAAGTGACCTTAGCAAGGTTGCGGATAGGCACCACACATGCAACGCATTCCCTCCTGCTCACTGGATCGCCAAGAGTTATGTGTAGCGGATGCGGAGAGGGCCTATCTGTAATCCCCATGCTCGTCGAATCCAAGACACTTGACACAACTCGATGCAAACACGTCCAACAAATACACAGACAACACGTGCCGTTACACTCATCATACTTTTTGGGAGACCAGCCTATGTTTTCTATCAAGCGCGTGTTTGAGTTTCTCACCGATATTAACCTGGCCCTTTACACCACTCATCTTCATTGACATCTGTACGATTTTATGTTTACTTCTACTGAAATGTTTTAGTAGTCGTATCACTCAAATTACCAAATATCCTTTGGCGTTCTTTGCCATCAGTCGGCATTGCGCGATAAATATTCAATCATAATTAACTTCTTCCTGCTCCTGAATGTTTCTCTTTCCACTCCTCGCTTTTAAAGCTACTGCAATAAGCCCCTCAACTGTGATTGACTGTCACTTACCACACAAAGTACAATGCGAATGCTTCCCTACTGTCTTCGACATGAGTTCGTAACAGTGTCCCACTGCTGTGACGAAATTTCTGAGCACTGCCAAATTCTTGGTTTCTGTGGCCATTTTACGCAAGCAAAAAATGTGATAGCCATGCATTTTCAGCACTCGTCCTGTTTGTATATTCGGTGTGTGTTCGAAGTGTGTTGTTTTGCAGCATACATGATTACCAACTGTCCATGATTCTGTATTTTATGCAGCAGCTGTAGAGCTCCGTATTTGCAAGTAGGCAAGGTTTCCAAGCTTAATTCATTGCCTGGATTGGATAGGGTAGATTTTATGTAGTTTTTTTGGTATTGCAGCAAAACAAATTAAAAGCAACAAACATGGTGGCTGAAACAGTCAATGCTCATTTACAAACGTGCCGGCTGGTCTATTAAGCATAAATCAGTTCTGTGGATGGACCATGAAAAATGGATTTGATACTCTTCAATGTTCGAATTCAAAAATCACACCCCGCCTAGAACTCCAGCGGTAACTCATGGACGTGTGAAATAAGACGACACCAACCAAATTATTTTCTTTTCTTTCTTTATCGGCTTGAATAAATGCTTGCACACCAACCTTTGTTCTGTTTTTCTGTTGTAAAATGGCACTCCCGCGTGTTGAACGCTGCTATTTCACCATATTTGGTGACTGAGCAGAGGTAGCAGCGCAGTGAGTGGGATTCCCAGGTTTCTCTGGACATAATATCAGTGCTGGTGATGGCGTCTGTTTGGACGGCATCTATGATCACTACTGTCCCTGTCTGACGAGACAGATGGCAAAGGGTAGGCAAAGAAATTATGCGCGTCGGACCAGCTGGTAGGGAACATCGCATGCCATGGTAGGTTATGTATTGAGCATCTTGATCAGAAACACAACCACTGCAAATGTTGTTCGCTCCATGTGAGACTGCTGCTCCTGCTAGATTAAGAAGAAACAAAAAGAAACACATACAAATCACGCACGAAAAACAGAAGCCTAGAAACTTACTCGACTACAATTCCAAAGCACATACTGAAACTGAAAGGTTCATACGCGCAATTTTGAAGCTACGAACACCGTCTAAGACAGACACACAAACCACATTAAAGGAATCTGGGAACTGGCGTAACGTACCTCGCTAATGAACAAACGCAAGTATAACGAATTACCAAGTATACTGAAAAACAATTTGGTCATGCTGAATTTTAATAGCGCTTACGTTATGACGGCTAACCATTGTAACTAATGAATCGTACACCTCTGCTGGGGCTGCGCACACTCTCCATTCATGCTGGTCTCTGACAATAATCCTATCTCTCCACCTTTGCTTCCTCTCTCTCCCTATCAGAACAGAGTAGATGGTCAAGAAGAGAGCGAACACTTTATTCACCCAGAAGTAGAGAGCTTGGGGCTCCCTTCCCTTAATTCCGGCAAAGGCCACTTGCCGGTACTAACTTAATGTGATTTCTACCCAGTTCTCAGAATGCCAACGTAAACAAAGTAACGAAAGCCCGGCTATACGGCTGGAGAAACTTTGTCTCTTTTTGTAACTATGAGTCTCTGTAACCTTTCTGCAAGGGGCTCGGTCAATCGTCATCCCAATGAACGGTGAAGCGATGACTATAGCGGATACTATAGGCCTATTACGGTAGCCTCAGTCCCTTTGAGGTTACTACAAAAAATCTTGAGTAGACGAATCCTGGATCAAGTCAAGGTAGACATGCGCAAATTGTCTTTTATTCCCTTCGACGGATGCGACGAAAACATCGCCATACTCTCCACGACCCTACACAAGGCCAAAAATAAGTTCCGACCGCTGTACTTGGCATCGCTAGACATATAAAAAGCCCAAAACAGAGCTTCCAAGGAGGCTATCATCCGCGGTGCCAAACGGAGAGGTTTATCAGCGTCCTTTACCGAGTACCTTCACGCCTTATATGACACGGCAACTACCGTACTTACCTTCGATGCCAATACCCTGTTGGCGAGGCCAGCCCGAGGAGTACGGCAGCTGTCACTTCTGCTGTTTAACCTAGTAATTGACGAGTGGCTTGAATCGCTACACCCCAGATGGGGCTTCGTGAGTGGTGACTGCCTGGAATGCGATGGCTTTTGCCAACGAGTTCGTCGTGGCAATCTCAACACCACAAGGGCTTGAGGGAAACTACGACGACTAGAGGCATTCCTGGTCGCCAAAGAGCTGCGAGTTAACCCGCAAAAATGTGTCACCCTCGTCCTGCTTCCCGATGCCAAAGGCAAAAAACGGAGACCACCTCAAACGTCAACTTTACCATGAATGGTTATAAAATGCCGAAACCTTGACCGCATGGAGGTACCTGGGGTACTTTCATGTACTGGGGTACTTTCATGTACTGGGGGGTACTGGGATACTTTCATGCCAACGGGGTAAGAGCCACTCCAGTACTGGTAAACCTCAACGAGCATCTAAACACAGTATCACTGGCACATCTCAAGCAGCAGCACCGCATTGGCATTCTCCGGACCACGTGCCAAGATTATTATACTGGCTTATCTTTGAGCCCATCTCGGGTAAGCTTCTGACTAGACTCGACCGATCGCTTACTAGACTAGGCGTCTGGTACGGCAGTGCATTCGTCTGCAGAAGACGTTCCGATTGCCTTTTTTCAATGCCCGGACAAAGACAGCGGGTTGGGCATGCCTTTTTTAAGATCGGCAGTACCTTGCATGCGTCTCCGTGGATACGACAAGCTTGAGAAATCCGCCCATAAGAATTGTGTGGAGGCCGCCAAGAAACCCTTCGTCACTGACTTCATCCGTCAAACCAGAAAACTACTGGTGTACAAAAGAACATACTCAGAAACTAGCAAGCCTTTACGACTTTATGAGAGGAGCTCCACGGTAGCGTCGATGGCAAATTATTAAAAGGATGCAAGTTAAACACCTGGTGCACAAGCCTGTCTGGTAGATGGTGACCACTTTTTAACCTGGCGGGAATTCACCTATATCACCAAACTTTACATCAACGCAATGTCATGTCTTAGCAGTACCAAGAGAGGGAGGGATGTGGCCAAGAGTTGCCGAGCGGGGTGCCCTTCACCTGAGAATCTGGGCCACATACTTCAAAAATGCTTTCGTACGCGCCATACCCGAATAAGCCCAGTAGTCGGTCGGGCACTCGTATCCGATTTCGTTGCCACAAGGGGCAACGAAACAGTGCTATTGGAATCACAAATAGTGTCAACTTTAAAATCCGCTCTTCCTGCAACATGCCACTTTCAAGCCCAAATTCATGAATAAGGACTTCTTCGAACAATTGGAGCACAAGAACCCACTGGTGTCAGCTGCAGCCCTAACATACAGATGTGTTTGTGCCCCTGAAAACGCAACTACTTTAGGCGTCCTGGGGCTTGGACGACGGTATCCTAAACCCCAGCATCCCGATGCCTGCAGGAAGGCTACCAGGGCTTTGTAGCCCACCAACATATGCCGACTGCCCTCGGGAGTTGAAGAGTCAGTTATCCCAGCTGCTGCATACTAGCCCAAGGAACGCCTTCCCGCTTGCATGAGAAAAGTGGGAATCTCCGTCTTCCAAAGGATGGAGCATGGGAAAAAAATAGCCAAATGCCTCGTCTTCTAATTAGTAATGGGTATGATTGAATTAACGAGATTCCCACAGTGCCTCTCTAAAATCTAGCGAAACCACACCCAAGGTAACGGACTTGGCAAGATCAGCTGGGAAAGAAGACCCTGTTGATCTTGACTCTAGTCTGACTCTGTAAAGAGATGAGAAGTGTAGGATAAGTGGGACATCGTACGGTTTGGCCATGTTTTGGCGGGGTTCTCATGTCCGTCAGTAAATAACACCGCCCTCATCGTTTCTTAACTTACTCGGTAGAGAAGAGAGCAGACCAATGAGTGTCCACGCTTCCAGAGGAAAGATTTTGGCAAGGTCGAAAAAAGTCAAAGGCAATCTGTTCTCTTTATTTATAGCCGTTGTCAAAGACACGATTGCCCTACCGCCGTCATGCAGATAAACGGAATTCCAACGCTGGAATCCCGAAGAAGAAGCAACCTATTAAATTTTTTTGCTTATCTTACGAACGGCAAACTTCGCATTGGCCCATCATTATATCTGACCTCTCTTTCATCGGGGCTGACAAGACAATACCCCCTTTTAATTGTTCGCCCGCACAAACATTCATATATATTTATTTTTTTTCGGCGAACAATGCCTGCCTGGAACAGCCTGCCTGCCACTGTTCTGACTTCTTCAAATCTGCATACATCAAGTGATCAGCTTTTCCACATATAAAATTTTTTGTCGTTTTCATTCTTTCATTGCTGTTTCTAAGACAGAGATTGTGTAATTACATTTGTCGGATATGCTTGTCCTATGTCAAGGGCACCCCCTGAAAGGGAACGCACCAAAAGCCCCGAAAAAAAGCGAAATAAAGAATAAAGAAACGCCAATTTGAACGGCGCGCCAGGAGCGCACCAATGAGCCCACTCCAGCGCCTAAGCGCCGAGACATCATGGGAAAATATGGTGATGCAATGGTCAGCCAATCAGAGAACGCCGAGCAAGAAACCAATGGCGTGATGACCATACATAGACATGAAAAGGAAAGGACCCAATGAGAGTGTGCCACGAAAGCCCAGAGGGGTTAAAAGCCGGGCGCACAAAGAGAAGGGAGCGGCAAGAAACCGAAAGTCAAGGCCCCAGGAGGCGGCCGGAGCACGTGAGCGTCAAGGAACAAGCCATGGGGACGTGGTCAGGCCAACGACTATGCCTACGAAGCCTGGGGGCAGCGGGCCGACTTCGCATCGGCTGGGGTATCCTAGGTGCACCACGAACCTGCGTCTTCGTGGCCCCAGCGGCGGCGGTCGGGAACCTGCGACCAACGTCTACGCTCCGTCGACCTTCGCTTCCAAGACCCCGAAGGGCTACGTTCGTGCCGAGACTACGCGGGACCTCCATCGGCAGCGGCTACCAAGAGGGTAGCCACAGAGGAAACATCAGGACGCGCGGAGCCCACGCCGTCCAAGGAACGACCGAGCGCATTGAACGCCGCAATCAAAGCAAGACGAGAACGGGTACCACGGGGTAGTGGCCACGCAATGGTGGGATACGCCGGCGCCGACCATCGGGGTAAGGCAGTTCAATAGGGACGCAGTCGTAGGACACGACTAGGGCGTAAATTGTGGTAGAAAGGTCACCTAGAAGGTGATTGGGTGATTTTGAGTATGAGATTTTTTGTAGAGACTTCCGAATTTCGATTTTAATTGTATTTTCGGATTTTTAGTTAGAGACTTGAGCGTGTATTGGATGAATGCAATAGATTTATTAAGTGGTTTGTTTGAGGATTTTTTCGTGTGCATTAAATGTGTGCTGTTAAAGCCGCCGACGGCTTTCTTGCGTTCATCTCCCTGAGCTGGTCTAGACAATGTCACCATCCCTTCATGTGGCAATGCTGTATTTATCTTTCCTCCACGAACTTTAGCCAGCGGGAACTTAAACTAAGACAAATGAGGTGGAACCAAAGTTGCGTCAACGTGCGATTGAGAGAGCATGAATTGTCATTAAAGAGCTCCCCATGATCCCATCTTTCATCACATGTTACTAAGTGTCGCGGATGTACGCCTAATTTTCCTGCCAATGACATTTCATTTAAGCACCATGAACAAACGCCCTGCGAAATTGTGGAAAGGTTCCACATAGCAGAAAGAGTAGACAAATGTGTCAGACAACCAAGTGTGTATCTTCATCCAAAACAGAGCATGCATATCTGCGTGGGCCTTGATTGTAGCCGGTGTCTATCTAGTTGTCTTATCACCGTGGCTTTTGTAAACTTGTTTTCTTATGCGCAGTGTTTCTTAATGTTTCAGTGTGAAGTGTTTATATTCAGCTTTCTTGATAATAAACCTTAGTTTTTAGGCCAGTGACTGTCTTTGCGTTCCACTTTCTCCGTCTTTGTTTAGATTCGCACTGGTTTCATCGAAGAATAAGCCTATCTCCCCCCAGCCGCCTATCTCTCCCCGCCATCTGGCCGCTGCTCCGTGCTGGGCGCTTTCACAAGGGAGTGTGGTTTATCCTCTATATCTGAAGCTCAAAGTTGGCCATACCTCGAAAATCGCCCGAGGTACTGCATTGTAGCTTTCGTTACACTTGTCTGGCAGTAAGCAATGACATAGTTACTTTTGATTGGGGATTTCATCTACGAACGTACTAATCACGGCTGTTCCAGGATAAGGCGATAGTTTAGTTCCAGGAAACATAGTCACCGTGGTCACCGCTTGAGCGAGACACGTTTTAAAAACATTGCGTCCCCACTTCGCACTCTTTTTATCGATGGCTACAGTCGTCTACCGTTATGGGAACGTTAGGGTGCTTTTTTAACGTGACGAGGTGTTTATTTAAAGGACGAGTTAACTGCTTAAAACGGTCAACAGACAGCAAGACCCGCGTATACCCGTACATTTGTCACACCATTCTAAAGTGCCCTATCATTTTAGAAAAAAAAAACTTATAGCGGTCACTACCAACCGTGAATTGACGAGGACGTATTTTTTTACAACCAAAAAGTCAATGTCAAAGAATCCCGTTCGCTTTCAGAAATAAATACCATTTTTGGATAGCCGTAGTTGATACGGTGCGATATTTGCGCTAATTGGTATGTACAATTTAAAGTACTTTTTTGTGCATCTGCGAAAGTATTTCAGGGGATCTCTCCGTAAAATTATGCAAGGTGAGTTGGCGTCTGTTGTGTTGCATCTCGCGCCACAATTTCACGCATCCGATTTTCAAGTCGTAATAGGGATGCCCTCGCCCAAACACGTGGTTTACTCAGTCTAACCGAATAATAATATAGTCAGGCCTTAACCCATTAAGGTGGACCCCAGTTTATAGAAAACTGAAGATCGCTAATTTTCTACAGCGTGTACCTTGTTGAGTGTATGCGGGCAGGGTGTGTCCCGCGACTCGCTGGATTTGTGAAGCTCGTCGAGCGATACGAACAATGACCGCTAGTGTGCCTGCGATGCCATAACCCAGGTCATAAAAAGGCAACGTGTCCTTCGGAGCAGACAGTCTGCGGAAAGTGCGAGAGAGTGCATGGGCAGGAACCTGAAAACTGCCCGAATACAGATGAAAAGTTTCGCGAAAGCTGAGGCAAGACGGGACATCTGGCTATTGAGTAGTCCTGCCCCACAAGACCGAGATACGGCAAGAAGACTAAATAAAGTGATGCGGCAGCCAAGCAGCAGAAATCCCGGAGCCGGTGCAAGCGACGCACAAACAGCACCGTTGGCAGCGAACCGTCCAGATCAGCATCTACCGACTGGCCTAAACGCAAGCAGAGCAGCACACGCGTAATGTAATTTACCCGAGGGCACGCAAACCACAGCACCCCGGCTGCGTCTCCAGAGCGCACTCCAAGCAAAGTGCCAATTACTGAGGTTAATTCCAAGGATATGTTTCCGAATACCCTGACCCAGTCCCGCGATGCTCATGCGCACACACCGAGCATGGCTGACGTCTCGAAGATCGGGAAGAGTTCGTCTCACGACACCCAAGACGCGGAATGCATCAGGGCAGAGCGGGAATACGACACCAACTTTGCAGAGCACATTCGAGAGCGTGACTCCTTCAAAGAACGCATGACTCAGCTTGAAGAACAAATGCGACAACTCAAGGAGGAATACGCAAAGCAAGATAAGACGCACGGCGACAAGCTGCGCGATGCTCGCAAAAGAGTAGAACTGGCGCAACGCCGACAGAGAGGGCAACCGCAGTCGAGATAACAGTAGAACAAACACCACAAAAACAACAAACACCGGATGGTGTGCCGGCAACAGAATCATGTTCGTCGCAACACAAACAGTCGCGAGAGGAAGCGAGAGCCACCATGCCCGCTACCGAAGCACCAATGTGGTTTCAGCGACTAGAGCAAGCCCAACACCACCAGGTGCAAGCTCTGCAACAACAGATGCAAGAAACAGTCCAGCAGCAGATGCAGGCGCAGCAGCTGCAGACACAACAGCTGATACTGCAGATGCAACAGCACACGACAGCCGTCCCACAGTAGATGATGCAGGCCATTGCACAAATACCGCTGCAAACAGCAGCGGTGACGGCAACAAGATCACAGGAAGCGCATACGCAGAACCTCCAGCACCAACATGAACAGGAGCAGCCCACCTACGCCTAATGCCCCGGACGTCCTGCAGTGGAATTGCCGCTCTCTTCTGGGATGTGGGACGGAGATCAGAGCTCCTCCGCGTCACCGGAGGACCGGCCGTGCCACTGCTGCATGAGACTAGAGGCGAAACACTCAAAATATCTGGATACTTGGGATACTTCCAACCCACAATCTAACGTAGAATGCCACGGGGGTCAAGCGAAACAAGGACGGAGGCCCAAGCCGCGGTTTTCGTGCGGCTGGACGTCCCACATGCCTACATAGACACTTCCGAACACCAAGAAACAGTGGCAGTTCATGCAACACTAGGACGTCGGAGTGTGATTTTGGTGTCGCACTACGCTCGCCCTGACTCCAGCTGCGGAAGTCGCAGAGATATTCCGGGTGGCGGGGTGGCGTACAAGTGGATCCTAAAGCTTCGAAGACGCTACCCGTTGGATAAGATGTTGATCTCTGGGGACTTTAATGCGCACCACCCCGACTGGGGACACCGCCAGGCAGATGAACGGGGCTCTAAGCCGGTGGATGCGACGGAGGCACACGCCTGATGCTCACCAATGACCTCGAGTACCCAACAAGGCACGCGTTACACACCGGACAGCTAGACACAGTGCTCGACCTAACCTGCGCAGACCAGGGAACTGTGCGGGAGTGGCGGTGTGGCGTGGATCCCATGGGCTCCAACCATTACCCAATCTAGATCTGCGTGGACACTGAAGCTAAAACAAGCTTAGACGCATAGCGCGTGCGGTCGACTTGGATGCCTTTCGACAGGCCGTAGGCAAGTGCGAGAGAACCCTACCCATCACGGAGAAGCTGCGCCGAGCGGTGGAGACCGCCATTCGAAATACCGAAGTGAACGAAGACTGGCCTACGCAGGCAAGCATCTTGCCAACCTCTGGAATACCCGCAAGCGGCTGCACATGGGCTACATCACAAACCGAAAGAGATATGAAGATCTTGCTCGTGTGCGCAACAAGACGGCCCAGGCGAGCCGCTACTCTAAGCCCCTGGCGAGGTCTTGCTGGATGGAACACTGCCCGTCTTTCGAAGAGAAAAGTGGAAGCCATCGAATGTGCCGCACGTACCGCGCCATGGTCGGTAAAACAAAGGCGCCAAACACCACCAAGAAACCAAGAACATAACGCTAGCCACGTGCTTGAGGGTAGAGGTGTTTGAGAAAGAGGCGGCCGAAACCTTCTTCCCACAACCGCAGACGCCACCGACTCCCAGCGTATACGAATTAGAGCCAGTGATGAAAGAACTACACGGGAACGCTCTCTTCACGCTGCAGGAGCTGTCCGTGGCGTTGGAGGCGGTAAACGTCCGTAGCGCCCCATGCAAGGACGGTATAACGTGGCAAATGCTGCGGACCCTAAACGAGGAGGGCCGTACACAGCTCCTGGACGCGTTGCACACTGTGTGGCAGTCCAGTGAACTGCCCGTAGAGTGGCGCCATTCCATCGTATGCCCAATTACTAAACCCGGCAAGAGACCTGACAGACTGGTGAACCCCCGACCCATTTCGCTTACGCCCACACTATGCAAGTAGTTAGAGCATACGGTGCTGGCGCGGTTGACCTATATAGTAGAGCACCACACAGGATACTTGCGTCCTAAGCCGACCGGGTTTCGACCAAGGCTCTGTACTCACGATAGCCTCCAAATGCTCCGCCTCACGGTGGGGCACCTTCGCGGCGCCACGAAGACTCCAGCCATTGTTGTAGTCGTAGACCTGAAGAAGGCATTTGACACGGTCAACCATACCCGGATCGTGGAAGTAGTTCGCGAGTGTAAAGCTGACCCACGCATCACCAATTTTGTGAAAGGATTCCTAAAAGACCGGATATTCGAGAGTAACACCGACAGCGACCAACCACGGACCTTCAACAATGTAGTCGGGGTGCCACAGGGTGCGATCCTGTCTCCTAAGCTACTTAATCTTGTGATGCGCGACGTCGCTCGTTATCTCAAGACCATTAACCACTTCAAGCACACAGTATACGGGGACGATATTACGATCTCGACTGATGGCTCGACCGACTTCAAGACGGCCGCTGCGGCGGTGCAGCGTGGACTGGACCCCATTGAATGGGGGCTCACGGCTACAGGCATCCACGCCTCTTGACAGAAGACCCAGTAAATCGTTCTAGGTGGTGCGGAGCAGACTAGGGAGGCCATCGGCATCAGGCTAGGCGGTCGCCGCATCGAGCGTGCTACTTCCCGTTGGATTCGGAAACTAGGGGTCCCACTGCACCAACAGGGTAGAGCCGACGAGTGCGCCCGACAGCTGTATGTTACGTGGCGGCAACAGGTCTATATCATCCGACGGATGGGCAAACGCTTCGGTGGTGCGGCAACGCAGGCTACGCGTAAGCTGACCCAGGTGGTACTTACATGGAAGCCATGCTACGGGGCGGTTTGCTTCGAGCTCACCCAAGCGCACTATGCGCAACTAGAAACGCTGCACCGCGACCGCCTACGAGCTATCACGGATCTGCCCAGGTACACCAGAACCGAGGAGCTCTACCCGTTTCCTACGCTACGCCACATCGTAGAGGAGCGGTAGAAAGAGCACACAATGAGACGATTACCCCCAATGCCGGGGCATACAACCAGCGTCTCATCAACGACACGGCGAGCGACGAGTCGCCGATTTCTCCACCGCCTAATGCAAACCCCCCTTGGGAGGACGAGCTTATCCGCACCCCCAAACGCATGTCGAGGGTCTGCAGGAAGGACCACCACAGAGAGAAGCGCGCCACCACCGCCGCGCGAGCCGACCTACCTGCAAGAAGGTGTCATATTCGTGGACGCCGCCGTCGATATGGACACCGGGGCCGGCAATTTACCATGGATACTGAGAGCAGAGAGGCGGTGGCAAGACTCATTGGCACCCCAGTCATCCCAGCGCGGCACGACCCAGACCCTGCGGACGACAGAGCCACTGCCAAGAAAGAGATCAGGGCGACGCTCCGTGCCGCTACACACCATGACCACGATTACTGCCGGGAGGACTCCCCCAGGGGCCAAGTCCTGCTACACAAAATAAGAGCAGGGACTGCTCTTACGGAGGATGTGCTCGCAAAGTGGCGGCCATACGTTCCCCGACGCTCATGACACCTGAGAGAGAACCCTCAAGAACTACAGGAAGACTACCATCGTGACCTGTTCCTCGTGTCATGCGCCAACAAGGCCCACAATACAGCCCATGCTGTGGGAGCGCTCGGGGCTCGCGCCGGAGAGACGGGGCTCGCGGCCCATCTTCCGCTGCACATCAAGAGCGTCCAGGAGCGGGCATCGCCTCCTCTGGGCCGGGCTCACCCAAGAGAGACTGTTATGTGCGTGTGGATTTCGCTTGTACCACGGGGATACACAAGAGAATGTAGATGCTCTCACCTTCTTTACCGCCTTCCCCATCCCTGCCCAGACCTTGAGTCTCCCATTCCGAATAAATAATTATAATAATCATAATCTTTCCCACAATGCAGTATTTAATTACCACTTGAAAAAAAAATTCCCGCGCCTTCCCGCGAGGGGAACACGAGTAAATGCAGAGCATTAGGGTCGTTAACGCCGCGTAAAGTCGCGTTAGGGTGGGTAGTTAGGTCGTAGTTGCGTTGGTGTTGGTTTGGGGTAGAGAGAGGAGAGTAAAGTCGCGTTAGGGTGGAGCGAGCGTCAACCAAGGAAGGAACGAGCAACGCAGTGACGGAAGCACGAGCGACCGCTAGCCGCTTTATATTTTCAGCGCGCAGTAGAGGGAGAGCAGTACGGGGGCGAGAGCGCGCATGCGCAAGCAGCGCGCACCTTTCCACGCCCCACCGCGCTGCTATCACATTCCTGTTACGCCGATACTGCGACGAGCGAACGGGCTGACTACGACGCATGCGCGCGCCAGCTGCTGTTGAGAGAGAGGGGAGGAGGAGAGGCGCACCTGCTGCGGACGCGGAGCTGTTGACGCCGTCCGACGCAGGAAGAGGCGCGGCTAAGAAATGCTCTGCATTTAAAATGCGAGCCACAATTACTAGACAACCTCGGACCGAAGAGGGATGATGACAGTTCGAACTACTGATGGTTGCTTGTTGAAGTACAGCTTTTTTCACCGTTCCGAAACCTGACGGCAAGGCCAATCTCCAACATTTGAATTTTCGTGTTACATATGTTATATTCGCGCCGCGTTTAAAACATTGGCAGGAACGTAAAGAAAACAGGAAAAAACAAAACATGGACCGGTGCATTTTTTAACGAACCTCAAGAATTGAACACCAATACACAAGCCACGCTCAACGGATAACAAGCGCGCTTACCTTGAACACGTTGCGTTTTTTCGTTACGGGAAAAATGAGAAGTAACGTTTTAACACACCTGTAACTGGGCAACTTCATTTTTCATCTACCACATCATGCTGTTCTAGGCCCCTGTTAGATTTCATTAGAATGGGGATAGTCAACAGCGCAGCTGCAACAGAAAATTTGTGCTCAAGGTGCAAGAGGCTTGGTTGAAGCTGACTGGGAAGAACTGAGTCGACACCGTTATTCACAAAACCTACCTTCCAAGCCGCTGAAATTAGGCTTAACCAAAGCTCCGTGGAAAATTCCCGTTTGAACGCTCGCATTTGCATATCTGCGTTGCTCTGGTTAAATTCAGTTGTTTTAGGGTGCCTTCAGGGTACAAAAAAAAAAAACTAAAAAATATCGCAAGTTCTTTTTAAAAGCGCTGGGTAGTCTAGTGCTGTTACCGTTCCACGGCGCCCCGCAAATGCAATCATGCGCCGTGTTACCAACGAAAGCGACTAAACCTGCTCCCGTCAATTTTAATTCCTGATATCGGCCCTTCTTGGAGGTCATCCTAGAGAAATATGCAGCTTGCTAGGAACCACGGCGTACACGTTTATTGTCCTTATTTCGGGCGTTCAGTGATTGCTGATGGATCACAGCGTTTTCAGCGTAGTAACGAAAACTTATTGATGCTTCCATACAATACATTGAACGTAAAGAAATTGAACTACAGTATAACACACTTGTCTGCGCCTTCCATGCGCACATGCAGCACCAAGTATACTTGGAGCTAGCACACAGTGTGCATTGGCCCAATACTATTCAGCGGAGCATTCACACAAGCAGCCCGAAGGTGTTGCCAACTTGGCCCATCTCGCGGCGACTAGCTGTCGATTCTCCACTTCAGCAAGCAGGGCTGCGCCGTAAGAGTATGTCAGATTATTGTGCATTCAGGACCATTGATGTGGTCATTTTAAGGGCATAACAACACGCATCACCCAAGAGTTGCAAGACTTTTGCTGTAAGGGATAATACACGGTAGCACAGAGGCAATTCTTTGCGCGGTATTTTGTAGCCTGAGCTACCATGGCCGATGTTGGTCAGTTCCGCGTGGCTCCTGGAGAGCCGTGCTGCGCATGCGCAAGGAGCAGTGACGTCTAACGGCGCACAGCTTGCGCGCCGAAGCAGCCGCGACTGGATTAGATTCTATTGGAATTCGATTGGATTGGAGTAAATTGGATGACTTGGGAATCCTTTTAGCCACAGTAAGGATGATAATGAGCTAATTTTAACAACAAGAAACCTAGCCATAACCAGCTGAACCTTAGCTCACACTACGTATATCCTGGAATAGACTGGCTAAGACGCTGCTAATTTTTAAAGACTTTAAAGTCTTTCTTGGGCTACTTGAACGGGCAAATTGTCTGCCTGTCTGTCTGTCTGTCTGTCTTTTGATTCAGCCAGCCAGCCAAAGAAATACAGATACTGCGCAGTAGTTTATATAC